>JACCGJ010001124.1:0-13168 GCA_013407085.1 Atriophallophorus winterbourni
ATGCGATGATACGTCATTTGTTTCCGAACCGTCCTTCTGGCCCAGGTACTTATAGCTGTGACTGGTAAAAAACGTGATGGGTTTCTCTTAACTGAGTTGCTGACAGTTCAGTGATGAAAATGATTACATCAAATTCTACTAGCAGTGTTCCAAGAAGAAGGGGCAAGTTTAAGGATATCGGTAATATTATTACCCTTAAGACCCTTTAGAATCTTGAAAGTTTCTATTAGGTCACCTCGCAGCCGCCGTCTCATTAAAGAGAACAAACCGAGGTCCTTGAGTCTAGCCTCATAGGTTTTACCTTCCGGACCTACAACCATCCTAGTCGCAAGGCGCTGGACCCTTTCGGAACATGGTATATCCTTTTTTAAGTAAGGTGCCCAGGATTGAACGCAGTATTTCAAGTGAGCCCGCACGACTACTTTGTATAAGGGAAGGAAGATTGGAGGTTTTCCGCAAGATAACGCTGAGCGAAGTCTGAACAATTCTCTGCGGGCCTTGTTTGCAGCTTCGGCACATTGAGTATCCCATTGAAAATTGCCTGTTATAGTAATGCTAAGATCCTTCAATTTATGAGCAGCCGCTATTTTGATAGCTCCTTCACCAACTCCTAGTTGGGTTGTCGCCAAATCAGTCGTCAGAAGACAGCTCTTTCCCAAGTTTAGTGGCGAATCCCAGGTCATTGTCCACTCGATTACTTTTTCTAAATCAGAGATAAGCGTATCTCTACTGTCGGTTCCTAGGATCTTAACATCATTAGCGAACAGGAAGCAGTGTGAACTCAAGCACGCTACCAGGTCGTTCACAAAAATAAGAAAAAGTAATGGACCAAGCACCGAGCCTTGAGGCACTCACTAAGAATCAGTGGTTCCTGCGAGTACTCCCGCGAATTCTAACAGAGTTAGTGCGATTAGTTAAGAAGCTGTGTAACCATCGATGTAGGTCACCTGTGACGCCACACAGCTTAACATGTTTCACGCATTTGCAACACAAAAAACTAAATAATACATCCCGAGTAACCGTCTAGTTTGCGGCTTGTACCAACCACATAAGACAACAGAATGTAGCCATATATTTTACAACCGCTCATTTAGTTAGAATAAATTGAATCTTCATGCAATTTGATCAATAAACTCCGGAGCATACAAACATTGAGACGCCTAAGCCTTTAATTTTAAATACAAGAATATTAACACATTATTAAAATCTTGATTTGCTGAAGTGTTGTAGCACATTACCATTTTTGATTCAGAGGTGTACACTTTTCAACACATGTAAACTTAGTATCTGTAATGATACGTATAAAGTCTGGCACATTGTTTTCTACAGGTATTGACCATTCTTCACAATTATGCTGCATGTTAATTTATGAAGTCTGTGGATTTCACTGGGTGTGAGGAAAGGCGTTTGAAAGTAACTAAAATCCAATCACACGTTGAGAATATTCTTAAACAAGATGTGAGAGATAAATTCACACTAGATTTTGGCCAGTTATTCAGTAATGTAAAAAACATGAATATGGCTAACTGGAAAAGAAAAGATTCGACCACGAGAAAAATAAATGTTTATAAACAAATTCGTCTTTTTGTGCTTCATCACCTGAAAATTTGAACATTTTCTTCTAACTTGCTTTAACTTCGATTAATGCATGCAGTTCCAAAAGTCGTCACATTTTACCCTAAATTGAAATTAATTCTTCTACTAACGTTTATATAAAACGGTTTTGGGTAATTAGGCGGTATGTAGAAAGAGCTTCGAACCATGGGTTGGTTAAGGCTACGTGAACATTACAGTAAAATCAAATGTCAAATAGTATACAGAGATTCAGACAAATATATCGTGTATAGAAAACATTATACCTCCTTCCTATTTAAGAAGCATTTGTCCAGAAATATTATCGCACAATAGAGACATCATAATGTACACGTAAACATTCAATATTTTTATGATAAATTTGCAGGTGAGCCTAAGAAAAGACAATGGATGGTATATAATTTTAAGCAAATAGCAATTACGCTGCATTATTATTCTAAGTTAAAAACATAAATCATTGTGATTTCCGGCTGATTGTATCTGAATAGCATTCCAAAATGACAATTGGCACTTTCACCAGAAAATATCGTCCTATTTTTGATTTTACCAGTTCACAGAATATTGAAGTGTTGAATGTTCTGCTCAATTATATCGTTATTTCAATGCGAAATGAATCGATGCAAATGTGCGTTTGACACAACATCAATCTTTAGTATTTTAGGTTCCTAATTGATACTATTCCAATGAGAAATCAAAAAATTGTTTTTGTTTTAATTACCCAATTTTTTTGGACTCTCAATGGAGCAAAGTTTGAATGTCTCCTTTAAGCGAAATTTAATTTCTGATGGCACTAAATAACTTTGGTTACCACCATGTTGCAATATGAAGCTCACAGTTTGCTTCGACGGAACAAAAGTTGTAGTTCCTTGTGGTTCTGGTGATTTTACTATCAAGGATCTAGCCTGCAACGCACTTAAACGTGTGAAACATGTTTTTCCGAAAGTACGTTATATTTCATTCACTTTTGTCTTGAGTTATATCTTGTAATTATACATTTTTTGTATCAACCAAAAAATAAATTTCATTCCACTTTAAAAACTTATATACCGTAAAATTATACCTAAATTATTTCAGTCGATTTGATTGAACCTGAATAATTCCTGCATTAACCAACATGTTTACTCTAGACTTTTTGTGCTTAATGAAAGTTCACTAGCTCTTGTTGTCGTCCTTTATTATGTTTTTTTTAATTTGTGAATAGCTATTTCCTCGAAATATGTTCAATTTTTGCAATTCACATGATACTAGACTATTTTCTATTTATAATGTTTATTTTCTAATTATATCCTGATGAAAAAGTTGTAAATGTTTTGTATGTCAAAAAATATTGGTCCGTTATCAATAGAAGTTGTAAAAAGATGACCTCAATATTACTTAACATCATTCTGATAGTTGTTTTTTCACATAACTCTTCAATGAGTTAGATGAAAAACTCCTGGTTATGCATTCGCTTTTATGAAATGAGTTTATTTGAGTAGATTTTTCATACTGCAAACAAAATCTGCTAGCAAAAAGCTCGAATCCTAAAACAAAATGTGGTTTTTAAGTTTTGCAGAAAATTTAAAATCTTTCCTGGCTAATGTTGGAGTTAACCTGATGCTATGAGATATTTAGGAGAGTGAATTAATTATAAAATAATAGGAGTGCAAAACTTAGAATAATGCCTATATTCCTCCATAAACGTGGTATATTATCAATTTATGGAAAGAAAAAGTAAAACAATATTACTGTATGTTTCATTCCAGAAATTGGAGTTGTATATGGTTTACTCCAGTTGAGTAGGCTCGAATCATCTGAACATTTCTATTTGTGAAAATCAAATACCAGACATTTTATCTTTTATTTCAGAGAAGAAACGTATTCAATATTGAAATTTTTAAATTTGTGACAAAAATGGCTATTAAGGTTTTGAATTCGATGAAAGTTTTGCTTATTTAGTTATCAGTTCTTATGAGAATACCTGTTAGGTTATTTATTAAAATTTGAACTTTCACAATAATGTATGAAATAAGCTTGAAGTGAGCTAGTAAATTTTCATTTATTATTGTTCTCGGAGCGATTCGTCGTTACTCTTTCTATGTTTTATCTTTTTTCAAAAAAAGCTCAGGAAATGCGGTATCATGCACATGATTTTAAACCGTTTTTCTATAAAAAATAATGAAAAAATCAACTCTTTCATTTTTATCTATTGCATAATGATCAGTAAATACTTTGCGGAGAAAAGACTTCAAGTGTCATGTTCCATCCTCCTTGTTTTTCATGCTTTAACTACAATCTTGATCACCTAAAACTTCACCTATGTCAATGTTAGACCTGAAACTATTGTCTATCTTGCTCTGAATATTATTCAGCATAGTTTTCAATACGTTTCAAATATATAATCTAAAATTGGAAACAATCAATGTACATAATGTTTTCTTGCTTTTGCGTAAGTAATCACATATTCTCAATAATTGTGAAAAGAAAAAATTTAGATTAAGTTTTGGCAATTCAATGGCCTTGTAGTTATAATAACGGTCAGAAACAAGAAATAATGCGTGAGTATATTACAGGGATAGATGTTGATCACAACTATCTGGTTGGCTAGAAATTGGTGTTACGTGAATATGCGTGACCTAACCATGAGCTATTTTAAAATAAATATCGGCGGTATCCAAAAATCATCGAATGAGACAGCGATTATTCTACCAATTTTTAAATCAAATAGATTTTTTGAACTATTACACTCGATTGCTAATTTTTGAGTGCCTAAATTTTAAGAGACCTCGTTTAAAAATCCGTTCGTTTCACATTTATAGAATGCACACGGGTTGCAAAAATGTCGGGGCAGCAAGACCTAGAAAGATATAAAAATTAAAATGGTAAGATAAGGCTAAAGTGCAACCTATAATGCTTGATGTCGGTGTTACGTGTGCGGTAATGCTATACTGCACGATTTTACTCCAGTGCATGTTGCATTACATTATTGCCATTGAACGGCCAAGATTTTTAAACATAACAACATCCTAGCCTTGATAAATCTTCCATTCATTACACAAAGCAACGTTTACTTAGGCTGCAGGAACAAGCTTGACTGGAGGAAAAATTTGTGGATAAAATGAGTTTGGATATTTTGAACGTTTTCTGTCTATTTACAATGTAATGACCAGAATTATACTCACCGTTACGTTGAAATAGCTTCTAAACAGGGATTTAGAATTACTCTCTGTATTGTTTTATACATTCAACTTTACAGCAAGAAATAAGGTGTTTAAAATTATTTATACTCATGCACTCCATTAATAGGACATTATTCTCTGACAGTTATTACACATGTCTACAAATTTCACTAATTATAATTTGTCTTCTAAAAAATACCGTTAAATACCCGGATCTACCAGATATTATCGAGAATAGGTTTAATCATAAGATCGAACTAGAAAATACCGATGTTCTGTGACTAATCAATGCTGCTCAGAGGCGAATTATTTTTTGTTACTTTTAATTATGTTACATCGAACAAAAGTTTTGAACAACTGATGAAATTCATTCTATTTGTTTCAATACCATGAGATGGCAATTCGATTTGAGTACAAATCTCTGGGTTGGATGACAGTGTACATGATTTTTAGTTTCATGTGATGAAGATTATGTTCTGTGAAATTTATGCGAAGTTCAATTAAACGCTTCTCTTTTTATCCTTCCATAATTGTCATACTAGAAGCTAAATCGTATACTAGACTTTCCACAACCTTATTGGAATTATACGTAAGATGCCCCGCAAATTATCCGATGCAGTATGGTCATAGCCATTCTCTAGCTATTCCCTTTTTAACAAGCCGATATTGTCTCTTGAACTTGCAATAATTGGTTACGTTCAACCATCGCTCGCGATATCACTTCATAATCTCACATTTCTTATGCTGTATTAAAGTATTCCAAATTCAAAAGGTTTATATATAGTTGTTGTTTGTAAACTTCTCGAAATGCAGCACAGACCTAAGTTTTGAAGATTAATTATTCGCGGCAGGTGGATGTAAGAACATAAAAATTACTATCATTCGATTTTGTATATCAATATAATAATTTCACATCAACATCGATCATCCTACACTATGGTAAAAGCGTTTAAGCGTTTTTTCATATCTGTTTAGGCCTGGGCAACCTGACAGTATCTCAGCCCACGTGCAATCTCTGACTGTGCGGCCCCTTTCCTGGATCAGGCTTGTGCTTTCACACAGTTTAAGGATTACATAAATATTCCCCAATTTTATAATCAATACATGTATCATATCAACAGTATAATCAACAAAACATCTGAAATTTTATTGACTTCCTTCTTTCGATCGATCAGAGATGTGATGTACAGCACAATGTTATTAGATAAATTTTTCAACCGATATTTTCTCCCAAACTTAACGATATGTTCATGCGAGTTAATGAACTGGTTGCAAACCAGTTTAAACACAAATATGCAGTTTGGTGACACGTTCGTTAATATGTTTAATATTTTTTCAGCTACAGACAAATGACCGAATTGTGGTCAACAATCTCTCCATGGTCAAGGATGGAGGCATTCTCGATTGGGACGACTTGGTGAAAGATGTCCTCGATGACAAAGATTTGGTGAGTGATCGCGGTTGTTCGTCTTGCTTCAACTAAATCAAGGAATAGACTTGGAGTGCAGACGCTATCCGCGCGAGTATTTTGTTTCAACAGCGCTTTAAAAGTAAAACTTCGTGTGCCATCAATCCGTACACTCATTATCGGGCCGCCATAGTAAAAGGAATTTGAGGAATTTGTAAAGAGAACGTTTTTATGAGTTGGATTCTACATATAGATTGGTGGAGCGAAGTTTGATTACAATAATCCTATTGAGTAGTAGCTTTTATTATTACTTTCACTAAACCAAGTGAATTGTAAATGATGGTTACCCGATATTTTTTACCTATTATGTCAGCAACATAATGTTATATATTTCTTTACAATGCTTCATGCGGCACACCTATCGACATCCGACAATAGCCATCTTTTTAGACTTCAAAGGAGCTTCTGATTCAGTCGATCGAAATGTTCTGTTTAACAACTTGCTGTGCTAAGACGTTCCGCAAATGTACGTCAACATACAACGTGCACTTTATGCACATACATCCGGATGCGTTGAGGTTTACAACGAGTTTTCTCCCAAATTCCACACTACTAGTGGCGTCCGACAAGAATGCCGATTTCTCCGTTTTTTTTTCAATTTCGTAATCGATGCTATCTTTGAATTATGCAGCGACGGTGCTCCAGCCTTCGAAGTTCACATAATGCCGGGCGTCAAGCTTCTCGACTTGGACTATGCTGATGATATAGTTCTGCTCTTCGATTCGTACACAGATGCACAGGCGATACTGAACAAGCTATCTAGGATTGTGCCCGCATTTGGAATGCGTTTTGCTCCCTCTAAGTGCAGTGTTCTGCTGCAGGACATCGACCCATGAAACATCACTTCATTACTTGACAATCAGGCGCTTTAAATTGTAGATCGTTTTACGTATCTCGGTAGTTGTATCAATAATTCTACACCGTTAGATGACGAGGTCTCGGCACGCATTCCGAAAGCGACCTTAGCATTCCGCAACCTAGGTCACCTCTGGCGTCAGAAAGGACTGTCTCTGTTACTCAAGGGTAGAGTCTATGAAGCGACAGTTCGGACTGTGTTACTGTATGGGTGCGAAACCTGGACCCTACGAAAAGAACACATCCAGCGTGTCCAAGTATTTGACAACCGATGTCTCCGCAACATTCTATGTGTTAACTGTCACAATCGCATACGCACCGATGCTCTCCGAAATAAGTTGTTCGCTAGTAATGTTGATATAGAGAAGCAAATCCACCTGCATATGTTACGCTGGTTGTGTCACGTTTTACGGATGCCGGACCACCGACTTCCGAAACATATTCTTTTTGCGACGCTACATCCAGATTGGCGTAAATCTCGGGATGGCCAAACCGTCACATGGCATAAGCAGTTAAAAACCCTTACTAGTAACCTTTCCAAAGTGGGCGCAGCGCGTCTTCCAGGCTGGTGTCCCCGCGATCAGATATCGCAATGGCTAGTTACGCTTCAGGATATGTCCAGAAACCGTGTTCAATGGAGGTCTTGCACTAATCATCTCCTTGGAGTGTTTGCTTAACCTTGTATGTTGTCAAGTGGAGTGGCGAGAAAAGCTTGTTATGATGCATGGCAGTGAAAGTTGCAAGGAAGCTGCCATGCTGATGTCGCTCTACTCGTTCACGAAACTTGTTTGAATGCATGTTCCATTCGAGGTGTACGCACCTCTTCCCAGTTTGTTTGTGCTTACCCTTTTATAGAACCCGTAGCATTTTAAGTCCCACCCTTCCCCATCTTTTTGGATTTTACTTTTTCATGGTTGTGTGGCAGTTAGGCATTCGGTACGCGCTACCGGTGTAATGCTGTCTGTGATGATAATGATGATGATGATAATGATGTTGGCGATGATGATGATGATGATATGTTTTCTCGCTTCCCATCCTATAAAAATGTTGAATATTTTGTATATATCTCTCAAATTTTTATGAGTTATCTGATTGTATGAACACATAAAGATTTAATCGGTAAGAATATCTTGATAGTGATAATGCAACGGACCTGACTACTCATTTGCATGCATTTTAATTTCACACACTCCACGATGGAAATGCATGCAAATGAATATTTTAGTTCATGATTATGGGTTTAACCCCATTTAACATGTGATTGAACAGGTTGGTCGTACCAGCCTTATCCAACAGTGGCATACAAGCGCTACTTGTCATCGGACCTGTATTAATAAACGTGCCATTGGACTTTAATGATGATAGCGTCTAAGTTTTGAATTTGTGTTATTTGTTCTATGAGAACCTTGAACTTCTATGTTTTTTACTGACTAATCTATCGTCCTCGATACTCTACAGGTCTCCCTTCATGACAAACAAGCGATTATTCCACCTTCGCATAATATTTTAGCATCGGCGTTGGTATATGACGCGAGTTTTAACGAGGTTAATAACGTCCTTGAAACAACATGCTCTACTTGGGAATTGGGATGACTGCTCGTTCCCGGAGAGCCATGAGTTTTAACGTGTGTTGATGATCGAGATCACACAGCCATCCTAGGAGCAATGCGGACATATTGTCATTGACACTGTTTATGGTGTACTGGCATGAAGTGTTCTAGCAAAGAGTGCCAATCATAAGCTCTCAGATTATATGCAGAACAAGAGCAGTAAGTGCCGAAAAGACCGACGACAACAAACTCATGTTTGTTTCCTGGCCATGTGCGTAATAACAGTGTTGACCGATCGACTTTCTCTTGTGCTATGGGATTTGTGGTTGAACACGATAAGCGTTGGACGAGGTGACCTCAGGGATAAACCAGGACACAGTAGACAAGTGGGTGCTAGACGTGGTTACCGTGGCATCGTATGTCCTCGAAGCTTGTGCAAACAGCGTAAAATTGTGAGGGTGAACAAAAGTGAACTTTGATTCACCTGACGCAATCCACGCCTCCTTCCAGCTACAATTTGTTATGAATGGTGTAAAATACACACCGTGCACACACATTATCGCTGCCTCATCTAACATAGCAAATTTACATTGATGCAACTGCTGAACACGAATTTCCTATCAATATTGATGGCTTCATATAATGTTAGCTTGAAAAAGTTCTAAACAGTTTATTACTTCACAAAATCATTCACTATGCATTAGGATTGTGTCGAACAAAACGCGTAACGAACATTGCTGCTGTATAAAAAACTGTTGCGTAGCATGGTAGATTCTTCCGACCAGTCTATATAAAAAGGTATTAAATTAATTAAGCACCACAAGTTGGTAGACAAATACAGCACCGACACAGAATATGTCTCGAATTTGTTATGTTGAAATTTTTTATGAATATGTTTAATTTGTATATAATTCGTTGTGTTCTTCTAGCACTTTCTTAGGCTGAAATTCCGAATATTTTCGAATAAGACTTTCTTCGTTTTTACCTTCTTGCACCCTCTGGTTTCCCATCCTTGTTTATCCCATGCTTTTGAATTTCTTCATTTTTGAGATCTATGGACGAACTCATGGAGTAATAATTCACCCAATTACATTCCACTTCACGTCTATTCTTTTCCAACCAGGTCAAAGTGGACTATTCAATCACCACCACAAGAGCAGATACTGCAAGCAACACAAGTGTGCATCGCTTCGGTTCCCCGCTTGTAATCGACTTGTTCTCCGACAATCCAACTCCAGGCTGTACTCAACCTCGAACACAGTCAACTGAGCTTCGTGGGGATTGTAAACTCGCGGCTTATCCTCTATCCCCCAACTTTAACGCGACTACACCTCACCATTTGGAACAGACTGTTAGAGATGATTGCTCGACCGAGGAAGCTATTTCGTCGAACTCGGATGGTGCCGTCTTTGAGTATCAACGAATGACAAGCAGTAGCACAGCCGGATTTCCAATGGCAAGAAAATCATCTAGTGGTATGCGTAAGTATAGATGCAATGTAGTATTTTCCTTTTTTCCTTCTCGTCTGCTAAAGGTATTTAACAAAGTGTATAAAGCTGATATCTCTACAATTTGGCATCCAGCTCTGCAACGCATGAACATTAACGCGTGTGCGCATGAATTATGCAAGCAGGTTAATCGGTGAGAGGATGTTGATCACACATGCGCACAACAAAACACTTAAGGGAATACATAGCATGTAGGGGTGCATCAATTGAGCTTAATCTTGTCCATCTTCAAAACCTCAGTGCCTACCGTGACCAGTGAAGATCTTAGCCAGCTTAGGGTTATTCAGCTGGATGAAATTTAAACATGATCCCTCTTGGTACTGGCACCCTAGGTCTGACGAAACGTCTTTTTCAGAAGCGAAACCGTACCCAAAATCTTCTCTTTATAAAAGTAAACACATAAAAGCTAGGATAAGCATACGCCAAGGGTTGGGTTGTATATTTTAAATTTTATTGCATGTGAAAAAGAATCCGTCCCATTCGGAATATTGACCATTGTATTAGCCAATTGTGCTTTACGGATCGCTGTGAAGTTTGCTCTGCTCTGCTGACCAATTCATGTTATCCGTTTCACCCAAAACAACAACATGTGTGAGTGTGGAACTAAACAAGCCGTGAATGCAACGAACAATTTCCTAATTGATCCATGTCAATTCCTTGATTCTCTATTTAAGTGCACTTACTGGACGCTCTTGATACTCGTGTTTGGAAAGTCTTATCGAGAATCGACCAAGCGGAAGTCATATTTACGGTTTCATATGTGTTGCGTTGTAATTTGTTAAATTTATTTTTACGTTATAGTTGTCATGTGAGATGAGATACAAATTTATTTCTGACTCTTTCCGAGCATTTCAAGAGATCTACTTCCTATAACTTATTCATTATTGATCAAAATGTGTCCTCATAATTCCTTGACTCAATGTTCATATTTACCAACAGCTGAACCGGGGTTCATATGACACGGAATATAGCAAAACTGAGCAAGCGCCATTTAAATTTTTTGTTCGTTCCACGTCTAAATGAATTAACATTCTCTCGGATGTCAGTCGTATCCATCTGAACTGCGACATCAGTTAAAGTGGGTGATTCCGTTCACGCGCTTCGAAACAATTTACCATAAGACTCACCTAGATTTGGGTATTGTTATATCTGTGACGTACTACTTCTGGCTTAGCCTTGGGTTCGACAGAACACAACCGTAACTGAACTCGTTGATTGAATGAATAAATGAATAACACAATGTCTGGACAATGAAGGATAATCACATTATGTGCTTACGATCGATATTGATCGATAGTTCGTTCACTGTTTATACTACTGGTACATTTCAGCTCAAGAGGACCAAGCGGCATTGCATGCGGAACATCGAGACTCTATACACGCAATAGTAGTCAACCAGTGAAATCTATCTAGAGTCTTGTATATTGTGGCGCTCACCTTTCCTACACTTACACATCACAACCGGTTTCCGGCTGCTTGCAGTCATCAGATGGAGACAGTGAGCCAAATTTCTAGACAATCAATAGTAGTCACCTAACTCGAAGTGGTATTCCACTCTCCATGTGTTCGAAACGTCGTGTACACATCACACGAACTTTAGTGGCCGAAAATATTTCGAAAATCATTCACGTTTAAATAATGTACATCGGGAGTTGATTGTAGAAAGCTTTCGGAACACACCGTGGTTATTATCCTCGATAGTTTGTGATTATTTTCAGCCCAACGCCAAAGCGTGGTAACACAGAAATGTGGTAGAATGATGCCAGAAGTTGCCGGTTAGCTGTCCAAAACGATTCATATAGATGTTAGGTATTTATCTGTAATATCGTTTCTAGATGATAATTTTCAAATGAACCTTTTTCCTTCTTCATGTATACTTTTTAACATCCTCCTTAGCGGAAATTTTTCAGATAAACTCTAGTTAAGTTGTATTGACTGATCGGCGGAAAACCATCTGTGATTCAAATCACCTTGGATAAAGTACGTGTCTTGTGTAAAGAATATCGAACAATGTAAATTATTTAATCGTCAACATTCCAGCATTGAACTTTTCCTGATCAGAGTATTCTTTTGCTGAATACAATGATCGAAATGTAAGTGAATGTTAAATATGAGCCAAAAGCCTCATTGTCTGGAATGGAAACACGGTTCTTTCGTGAATGATATGAAACAAATCAGACGTTTTTCTCTAAGAACTCTATCGTGAATCAAATTCGTCGAACGGGAAATGGATTTTATTCCCCCTTTTAATTGTTGTGTCAGAATGCTGACCGTTTTTCGTCAGTTGAAATATAGAAACTGGTGAAATCTATCCTACGCTCAAACCGGTCTCGAGAATCGTCTAGAGCCTAAATGGCAGTAAATACTTAACCCGGCGACTCAAAAGAGACTTCAAGGTCACCGGATACTGTAATGTCAAACAAATACAGGTTAAGCAAACTCCAGCGTGAATCGATCCAGTTTTTATACGTTGTTTGTCACAATTTATCAACCCGTATTACAAGGAGGTCTCATCCAAAGTGTAAAGGACGGCAAATATTTTTTAATGAAGTATCGTTGACCTAAAACTTCAGATGGAATACATTTTTCGCTTTCTGTGCAGAATATTATTCGGAGATAATTTAATGAAAATTTACTTCTCTCATCTTGTGATCAAGCCTTTAAAAGGTGAAATAATTTTTCTCAAGCCATGGGAGGGGTCAGGATACTGTGTGTGCATTTAATTGATGATTGCATGTGTTTAGTTTAGCTAAGATCAAAGCTGAAGCGGACGTG
Organism: Atriophallophorus winterbourni; assembly: GCA_013407085.1. NCBI lineage: Eukaryota > Metazoa > Platyhelminthes > Trematoda > Plagiorchiida > Microphallidae > Atriophallophorus > Atriophallophorus winterbourni. Next base: position 12,908 of record JACCGJ010001124.1, read on the forward strand.
CGTTGCATATTTTTAGCTTCAAAACAATCCCCGTGATTACGCTGAAAAATCAATGCAATTTGCTATGTTTGTTTATATTCGATTGGTGGCAAAAGAACCGGGTATATTAAGTAACAAGAGCATGTACATTTGGGCCAGTTTGACCGTATGATGCATATACGAGGTGCTTTGACTCAGCCTCCAAAGTGGGTATATTTGAGCCTAAACTTTGTCTAAACGCCTCTAGAAATTTTAGAACTTCATTGTTTAATCGCATTACAA
>JACCGJ010001125.1:0-77255 GCA_013407085.1 Atriophallophorus winterbourni
GCACAGACCAGTGAATGATCAGTGTCGCAGTCTGCACTTTGATATGATCTGGTGAAGAGCACGCTTCCTATATTAGTTCGCTTAACAAGAATAAGATCAAGCTGATGCCAATGCTTAGAGCGAAGATGTTTCCAAGAGACTTTATGCTGTGGTTTTGTTTGAAAGAAGGTGTTACTGACACAAAGATTGAACTGTGTGCACAATTCTAAAAGGCGTTGCCCATTTTCATTGGTTTTACCTACACCGAACCTTCCGAGACAGTTTTGCCAAGACTCGTAATCTGCACCAACTCTGGCATTAAAATCACCCAATACCACTACACAGTTTTTCTGTGGTACGTTTTTCAGGACGGCTGTGAGGTTATGATAAAAGCGTCTTTTTCAGCAGGCGTCGCAGAGAGCGTCGGTGCATAAACGTTGACCAACGTAATGGTACCAGTAATGCACCTCAGATTTAGAGTCCAAATCCGTTCGCTCCCGCTGCTGCTCGGTTCTGTTGCTTTTAATATGTCGTTTCGCACGGCAAACCCAACTCCATGCAGTCGAGGCTCATCGGAACCTTTTCCTTTCCAAAAGAATGTGTAATCACTTTCTGTTAGCTTACCAGTGTCTGGTAAGCGCGTCTCTTGTAGGGCAGCCACGTCGACATTCAGCCTCTTTAGCTCGTTGTTAATCACGGCGGACTTTCTAACGCCTCTGATATTCGAGACGTCGTCATTAAATCCTGGAAGCATGGACCGGACGTTCCAGGTTCCAAGTTTCAGAACTGACATTTGTTGTTTGGTATTTCGATTCGCTGGTGCGGAAAAATACAGTCGGCTTGTCGGTTGATTCCTAATCCCTATGCACCCAATGAGGATAGCAGACCGTGGCGAGACGGCACCTTATTGACTGGGGGCTGCCCAGCTTGAGGCGGGCGGTAGCCGTCCAATGAGACCTAGAAGTCTCTCCCACCGTCGAAAGCAGCCCCAGGCGCTTAGCTCTACGCCAGTCGAGCCATAGCTTTTAACCGGTATCTGCTGCTTCCCGTGTTATTTTCCGTAGACGCGGAATGGAGTGTCCTCTCCATTTGTGCGTTGTGATGTACGCCAGGGCAGTTCAATATGGAGAACTAGCTGTTGCCCATGCAGCAAGTGCTCCCTCTCCACGGCACCACTGGAACCAAAGGAACAGCTAGGTTGATACGTTTGGACAACGATGCCGTCGCAGGAGCTGGCAGGACGAAGTTGAATAAACTTCGGACTGCCTAACGGGACTCCGGCTCCGGATTTTTCCTCGAGGTTGACTCCTGAAGCCTTTTCCATGAATGGATGTAGCCACAAGGCAGTGGAGGTTTGAGATAAGGGTTTTCCTTCCCCTAGGTGGGCCGCCTTCATGGACTAACGAGCTCCACCTGCCCGAAGCATGCTGGTTTTGAGGCGCCAGTCAGTCGCCTTCGCCCTTTCTCCTGTCAGTAGAAGCAGTTCCACCGGGTCACACAGGACCACGCGTGCAGGCCAGGAGCTGGACTTGGTTGTCAGAGGCTATATGAGACGCGGGCCATTGGAGCATTTTTGGAATTGGGAGCTTATCCCCAAAACCGCCCCGGCTGTGACAACCTTGGAACCAAGAGATTGTAGGACCATGTTTTTGTAGATTTAAACCAGGTTTAATAAGGTGGCTCAGTGAGTCGTTGATGTAATGATCAAGTATAGTTGAATTAGTCTATTCACAATGGTGCTCGGGTCAAGGCAAAAACGTTGCTGCTCAGGGAGTAGGCTATATAATAAGCTGACAAGTTTAATCGCTTGGTGCTAAATGCTCTCAATTAGAGCAATGAACCATTTGATACCGAGGCGTGGGTTCTACATTCTAAGATTTCTTTGTAATTGCAAGTACTTACTTAATATCTTTTTTGACGATAAAGAATAAAAACATCTCGAAATTGCTCCGTATTAAACTCAACCCAGAGGAAGGCTTGTAGTTATCCTCACAACTATAAATTGAGTTTCAGTCTTAATAATACACAAATCACTCAAAAAATGTAAATAATGTGTATGGCTTCCATATATGAATCACATTATATTCATCACAATTTTCCAGTATATTGTATGGGCAGATAACCCGATAGCTAATTATAACATTTTACCGGCGTCTTTTTTATTTGATGTCCCACACACGAGTAAATGGAATGTTACCGGCTGAGTGATGAAATCGATGCCGAGGACATTTCAATAAGGTCTGTTTAGCTGGTTGCCCATCAAAAGTAGTGACTACTGTCTCTACTGTCAATCCAAGGAATTGAACAAAATCCTACAACTCATGATTGTTCCTTGTTAAATGTGCGACCTGATTAAATTAACATGGATGCTTGCGACGATAAACATACCGAATGAAGCGAAGAAAGATATACTTTGCCCAGAATCCAATTTTTCTATAACATCCTTTGACGTGCTTTATAATTGGTATGAGAATGTAGCAGGCCAACATTCCTCTGGCGAATAAAATGGAAAAAATGGGGTTTTAGCGCAGCATAATTAAAAATGCTTGTGAAAGTAACCTAGCGTTGAAGGAATGTGTAAGAAAACGTTTGTTCAAAAGATCAATATGTAAAAACCCTTGATCGATAAGAACAATGTGAGAGAAAAAGTTAAATTACATCATTCAGTTGCTCCATTTCTATAGAAATGAAAAGAAATGTAATAGGAAAGTGGCGCTAAATAAAACTGTCAAGCCACTGATAAGAAGAATCCTAGAACACCGTAGTCCTATGTTTTTGAGATCTGGATATAAGTCATTTTAAATATAAATATTGAAGAATCTGCCTCAAGAAACCTGGTGATATACGGTCTGTCTGAATAATGCCGTGGAAAGTAGGGGGTTGCAAAAGAATGGGCATTTGAACAATATCCATTTACAGTAACTAAACCCACATGAAGCTTACGACAGTGCGGCACATTGCCAGGATCATGTTTGTGCTTTCATACGTACATAAATAAAAAATTGCCACAATGTGAAACGGCAGCAAATTACAAGGCATACACGCATAGAAACCAATAAAACCTCGTGTTAAAAATAGAGCCATGAATGCATATGTATAATGGAAGATCCCAGCCAGCTTGTGTAATAACGGCAGAGACGCAGTATACTTAATATAGTTGATACAGATAAACTAGCGATAAAAACAACCCCGCTCAGCCGATAACCACACCTTGCATACACAAACTATTAATACTAAAATCCGTACGATCGCAGTGTGTGATATAATTGATGAAAACTTAGGTGATGGCAAAAAATAACATCATTCGTGGTTTGACATTGTTTATGGTGTGTTGTGAATAACATCATTTTTTCAATGAATGTCTAAAAATGCACATCTGAAGTGACCAGAAGCATCATCGCACGTTGAGCACAGCACAAGTTGTTTTGATATTCTAAATTGTTTTAGTGGCCCACAATGGATGAAAACTTATTTTGAGGCAAATTTTCCAAAACAGCATCTACTGATATTTTGTTTTGCTTAGATCAGCTAAAACATGAAAGTTGTTAAGCTTACGAGATCAAAAAGAAGGTGTCCACACTGAAGGATCCATTACGAATGAGTTGAAATCCCATGTCATTTTTCTTCTCTTCCGTGTACATTACTGCATTATCTGAAGTGAATATTTGGTACAACGAAATCTTATGAAGACAAAGGGTGTTAGGCTTTGCGAAATGTAAATTAGATAATAAGTGTTTCCGTTCAATGAACAATTTCGTAATATTTGACAACTATTTTCGTGTTTAGCCACATACAGAAGCTAAGGGAAAATTTAATTCCAGCAATAGTAGGACACTAAGGTTGCTTTGGTTGAAAAAAAACATTCGAAATAATATCCAATTTAAAGAAGCTGGATTAGTTTATTGAAAGACAAAATACTCTGGGTGAACTATTTTATTTAGCAACCTTGATGTATTTCATCAAGATTGGTGCAAACGACAAACACTTTTTAATAAGAGGCAGTTTGACTCAAATCCCTCGAAGAAGACGATAAATTATCATCAATGATTTTTTAAGAAAGCAAAGTATAAATTATGTTTTCGATCACCAAGTAAAACAATCTCCTTCATTCAGACATTTTCAAACTATATATTATCGTGATGTGTGTGACGGATGAAAATGCATGCAAATAAGTATTTTGGTTTTACACACTCCGCATGTGTGTAGGAATGTGATTTAACAAGTTGGTCTTGTCAACCTTACTCAACAGTGGCTTACAAGTTTATACCTTGTTTACCATTCCTCTACCGTTTTAACGCATGCAGATCTTGATCCTACTGTCCCTACCGGATGCGCGGAAACAACAGAAAACCGGTTGTAGTATGTGTGAGGGAAATGGACGCAAATGTGTATTTTGTTCAATACCGTGGGTTTAACCCCATCCGCATGTGTGTGGTTACATTTGAGTGAACAGGTTGGTCGTCACAACTTTACCCTTGTTAATACTTCATTAAATTCAGATGAGAAAATCGATGCATCTACTCAATTTATTAAGATCTCAGGGTTGATGAATGCGGATAAATGGTTTGCGAAATTAAAAATATTATCCAGAGTTTACCTACTGTAAAACATTTTGTACCAACTAGTACAATACCCAATGATTTATTATACCCGTGGCAAGTAGCGAATGCTCATATGACTTGCAACCATATAAACAAAAAAATCCTCAAAGATGGTGTAAGGAAGTTTACAAAGCCTTGGAACCTGCAACAGAGTAAGCAGAAATAAACTGGGATGTGGTGCCGACACCTCAAGCGAAACATGCATTCTGTCAAGTTTCGCGAACGAGTAAACTAGAACATAGTGCCTTTCAGCACTCATTAAATTCAGATAAATATTATGTTTCGCAAAATGTCGATAAATATGAAGTTTTGTGTACCGCCAAGTATCGTGTAAGCATTCATTCTGTATGGAAAATGTGGGTTTCCTTCAAATGGGAAGACAGCAAAAGTGTTCACATCGAGAACGGAGGCTTCGTTTGCGTCAAACTTATCAATATTTGAAATCGATTAAATTCATGAAAGTGAGAATATAGCTGATGGAGATTGATGTACACTCACTGATATAATATGTTTGATAGGTGAAGTTATGCACATATATTATCCAAGCCAGAGTAATGACACGAATTCCATCCAAGCAGGTAAACGGATTAACTTGCATTCGACCATCGCTTCCCACGGTCCGAGTGAGACGCTTTTGCCAAAGTTTCCACAAGTTAAATGGGAACGAAAATACGAGCAAGAACGCGCCGCATACACAATATTTATCGAAGAAACCTGCGAAGATAACACAAATATTGATTAATTGGGGAAAGGTCACATTTAGCATGAAGCAGGGTGAGCATTGCTAATCAATAAATTACAATCAAACTAGATGTGTTTGGGACCAATCTAATGATATTTATATGCCGGATAGAACGCCAATTAAATATTATCCTTGTTCTGACTATCAGCCATGAACTCATCAAATACTGTCTCAGATATCAAAAGTCATCCCCAAACAACTTCCCCAGACTTTTCAACAATTCAAATTCACAGAATAGCGAGTGTATGAAAGGCGTGCCAAACAAAATTGGATTGGGATAAGTTAGCCACGACTCAATGGAGGTAGAGTCAATAAATCACTACACAGTGGTCAAATCACAGTATTAATACGTATCGATTGATAAAAATGCAATCTGGAGCAGCAAATGTTGTTGTCCATGTTCATTGCCGATTAAAATCAACAGATTCGAGGTCTTTACATACAACAAATGTTGGGAACGAGAATACGTCCCGCTAGTTTGAAACATTAGTGGACCCTCAAAACGTATGGGATTACACCAACATAAAACTATTAATTTGATCGAGTCTGCACTTAATACACTGAAGAATGACAAGTTAAACTGGATACAAACGCGGAATTTGTTCATACATCTGTATGAAAATCTAGGTTATATTACCGAAAATATAGATCTTAATTTAAGTGTGATCTAATCACATTAATTCATATAAACCAACAATTTTTCTTGCTCAAGTAATAGAATGGAAAATAAATTTTCAAGGCTCTTCGTTTGTTTAGAACTAGTAAAAACTGACACCCACGTTAACGAATGCCGAACTACCTGGATTTAATATCAATGTTAATACAAAATTAGAAAAGCGAAAAATTCATGAGGTCAATTTTACACGTCTTACCACTCCGGTAATCCATGAAAGACAATAGAAATTCTGGACAAATTTCGAGCAAGTGCTGCTCAGCTTCACTCGGCGTACTTGGTTCTGTGGAGGTCGCCGCAGAATCGGGGTGGATTGTATGCAGTTCGGGCTTTAAGTTACTCGCTAGATAGTTAAATTGAGCCAGGCAACTTGCTTTCCACTTCACAAATAAGACCACATCCATAATTGATCCGATAACAACGAAAGCCAAAACTAAGCAGCTGATGACACTATGTACAGGACGAACAAATTAAAGCAAATAATGTGATTTCAATAGAAAACGAATCCAGAATTATTACAAGAAAATTTGAAAGGATTTCGTTATAAAAGGTTTGACTAACGTTTCGCTCCGGACACAGAATTTTCGTCATACCAAGAGCCGCTAGTAGGAACAGGGTTCAGGTTTAGTTTTCATTCAGCTGACAAATCCGAAGTTGTCTAACAAATTCTCCGACCTAGATCAATTCTGTTGTTCCCCTGCAAGAGGGGAAATTCTTTTTGTTTGTGTGCAGGTGCGATTAAATTATATTGACAGAATAACTTTCTAGCATAACCCACGTGCATGTGGGAGCCTGAATCCTATTGCTGTTTCGTTGCAGAATTGAATGCCGGTTCATAGACATCTCTGCTCAATTCACACTGCATGTTTTACAAGTTTTCCATCTTCCCATCACATCAGCAATTGGTATTTACTTGAACGGTACGGGTGATTTTAGACACATTTTCTATGTTAGTTACTTTTATCGATACTATTTGATAAGCAAACTAAAGAAGCCTAATATTGAGCTAAATTACTGAGGTGCAGTGGATTCTACATCGTTCATAAGCTACTCGTACACCGACGTTATTCACGAGTCTACCCAGTCGTACAGACTCGTCATGCGAATAAGTTAATGAAATTCTAGCCTACCACGCTTGTTTTGTTTTAGTTGACAGCATGTTACTGGTTAATAAAAACGTTTAATCTTGTTTTTTGTGTATCTATGCTTGGCAAGTTGATAATTCAATACTTGATAAATTTCTGTACCTGTGTTCAACTTCATCAAGTATCGATTTTGCTGATGATTCAAGTAACATTTCAGGATGTGCTGGGTATACTTCAAAACCGCATTTACGCCGATCGACTTAAGTATATCATCGATTTAACAGAAGTTGAAGGCACATGCACGGAAACAAAAGATATTTCTCCCCATGTGGGGGAGTACGACAATTTATCTTAAGCCTACTTTTCTATCTCAAATTGTTGATCGCCCGCCATAAACTGTGCGTTCTCAAAACAACGTGTGATGGAATCATCGTGTGTAAATTATACCATAAACTATTTCCTACTAGCAACACTTAGGTTGTCCAAAAATCTCTTTCAGAAACGAAGCGTTACCAAGTGTAATACAATAGTAATATGTAAATGAGTTGAATGTAATTTTTCAAAAAGTCGATTTTTATTTACGCTAAGAGATTACGCATGAGCTCGAGTTATATTAACAAATAAAATAGTTGGCGTATTGTGCGACCTACCATGTGAGCAGCGACTCTGTAGATTGGATTATACACACTCGTGCGTAAGCGATGTTAGGAAAAATGAGTAATAATGGGTGCATCATAGCCGCATAGAAGCCATTGGAAACCCGTTTCCAGTCTTCCTGCAAGCTATCACGCGCTTGACTTCCAACCGTGCTTGTCGTTGTTACTTTTATTTACCATGTTTAGACTCTCTATCGCAGTATATCACAATTAATTGACAACAGTAGAAGCTTTTATGTTTTGGAAACTATTAACTCATAACTGTAATTCTGCAACGCACACCATTTCAGATAACAGTTTCCCAAAACAAAAAGTTTTCAAAAACTATTTTCATACCACTACATATGGGATTTATTTTAACACATTGGTCCAATAAGCTTACTAACATGAAATTACAAACGTAATTCCACACAAACACTGAGAAAGGCAGAATCTATTGACAAACTCAAACCATTCATATCGTTCCATATTGTCGCATCAGCATTACCAATTTATATATGTTATCTTCTACTGACTTTCACTGTCAATAAATATAATTATTTGTGCACACTGTACAATAATTAAAATTGGATTTGTTCAACTAATACAGAAAAATAACACTGACGATTCAAACGAAGGTATTCACTGTTTGATATTGTTATAAACGATTAGTTAATAATGTGCACTTACAGGGCAAATGTGAAGAACTTATCCTGAGGTAATTCTTCGCGACGCTGATGACAATAAGTGTAGCGTTCATCAATTTTAATTTTCCCCAAGCCAAATACTAAACAAATATTGGAATGAGTACGAAACCGTTACCTTTTTCAGAAAGGTTAACCAAATCTTGCGAGGAACAGTCGGATGGCAAACACACGCCAATTGTTATACCAACATCCTATACAGATGAAATTTAAACAAAGAAACATACAATAGCGACATCCGGATCATCGATCGGGATTGGTATTCTGAGGTTGCAGTAACGTCCGCGAAGAGGTGCTCCGCTTGACGAGGTGACATCGGTGACGATCTGATTGCACATTTCGAAACTACCAATCCATGTTAAGTCTCCACCAGATAGGCCAGGTGGTATTTTACCAGAAGAATCTAAGACTGTGAAATACAAAATAATTGAACATCATTTTCCAAGGAACATGGAGGTAGTAAAACAGCATATAAGCAAAACAAAGTCTTAAAATAAGTACGGAAAAGCATGAATATTTGAAAATTAATAAGAGACCATTCAAAAGTAACATTATTGTCAAACATTCGAAAAATAGTATACCAGCAAAACTAATGAGAAAGTAACTTAAATCCTTGATCCTGAAAACGTTCATGGTATCTCAACATTAAGTGATGATTTGCTATTAGGAAGGTCGCCTATATCGTGATCATTATTTAAACATTGTTTGAATTTCAATCATATTATAAAATTAATCTTGTGTCTAAAATTCCCAAAAAGGATATCTTTCTGTGAATTATTATACAAAAATATTTTTTGGTAAAAGGATATTATTGTAGATAATATTTCATCCGCGATCCCAGTTTAAATGAAAAAAATCGACAAAATCATGGAAAATTTAAGAACTTTTCATTCACGATAAATTATTAATAATCTGACAGACCAAACTTCACACAGAAGTAATGTAAATCCAAATAAAATCATATGTATCAGAACACATTAAAATGTGTCTTTGTACAAAAACGTACAATGATCCGATAATAGAATTTGCCGAGCATTTTGCCATTAAGTTTATGTGGCGAAACATTCTGCGACCTAATTTAGCATCAAATTTGGTATCAACTGTAGGCAATTGAGCACGATATCCACAAATTTATCATTCAAATTTACGTAATTATCGATTTGAAATAATCGTGTGTGTATGTAAGCGCCAAGCGCTTACCGCATTGGAGGTAGAAATCTGTTAGAAATTCTCGTTCGTAAATCAATGTGCTGCTAAAAATGGACTAGTAGTTCGTTTTTTGTTACCATTATTTTCACGTAAAAGTTGGACATATTCTCAGATATTGGAGCTCAATCGAAAAACATTGAGGGATTATATATGTTGACGCCCTTGCAACCACATGCAGTTTATGTCTGTGCGATACTTTGAATGATTAAGGATTGTGAGGGTATACATACGACTAAACGAGTATCATCTGTTTTCTTACAGAAAATGTGTAGAAAATGTTCGCTCGCATAATATAACTAATGCAACGAGGTACATACAGACTTTTCTATAAAACGATAGTTCAAAAGTAGAAATAAATATGATATATCATTTTAAATTTTGATGGATTAAATATTTATATTTGCATTCCGTCCATTGGCGTTCATGGACGATGCACAAATAATTTTATCATCTTTTTGACTGAGAGCAAATAAAACTAAATGAAAATGGCCGAACAAATTTAAATACATTCATCAGAAAGACCGTCTGGTCTGATTTCATATTTTTACACAATAAAATTACCGGGTATCAGAGTTAGTCAAATTCAACTTGGCAATCTTTATATTTTATAAGACGTCGTTCAAATTTTCAAATTGGCAACACACATACAGTTGATGTATTTCTTGGTTATTTTAGGTATAGAAAACGTATGCTTAACATGGTAATACTTTTTCACTTTAAATCGTGAAAAAAGTTTAGGCGTCCTTAAAATTCGCTATCAAAGTACGCAAGTGATTTTCAACTAAATAAATTCACAGCGATACTCCATATCATTTTATGACAACATACAATAATAAAATGATTTTTTGGACAAAACAATATAAATAAAATTGATAATCTAGTGGAGATAAATAAGTCCGTGGTTAAACTAATTTAAAATAATTTTATTTTTTAAAGAACATTGATAACATTTGAAAATATATTAAACATTACAGTTTATTTCAAGCTTATAAGCATGTCAATGATATCAGAAATTTCTGCCTGAAATATTTGACAATAATATTAAAACGTTCAGGTTCAATAATTGAACTTTCAAAAATTAATAAAGACTTACTCGACAACAATTTTTTAAGCAAATTATCAATTACACTTACATTTGAATGGCCAGGTTTTTCGCTCCAAAACAGCCTCAGTGATGTACAGAAAATCTTTGGCACAAGAGCTCATGGTATGCTGCTCACTACTGTTTGAGAAAATAGCTCTTTCACGATAGAATAATTTATTATAATCAGATCCAATTTTCAAGAGAAATTTTGTAACCTGTTCGTATAAAACTACATCTTCTGCAATGCGATCGTATGAGTCAATTATATCGAAGCCATGCGCGCAAATAGCTGACACAACAAGGGTAAAAGTTATAAACTTGAAAATCATATTGGCGTTTAACCTCTGACCCGTTAGCAAATCAAATATGTGGCTGAAGTTTCACCTTAAATTCAGCATGTTTAAACGAGTAAGCAAAGAATTTTGCTCAGCTATCAAAGATAGTTTGAATGAGGATCAAGTCTAAATTAAACAGAAACAAAACGCTAGATATGTAATGAAATGAATTGGATTTCTAGGATATAGCTATTTTTCCTACAGTTCACATCTATTGGGAATGCGTCTTGTTTTTGTAACTATTTTAACTATTTTAATTGTATACATTTGCATTGTATAGTTATTTGCCTAATTTCAATTCTTGCTTAGTTTGAATATATGGTTCCTGAAAACATTTGTGGTGGTCAAAATAATTTCGAATTCTCGTACGTCGTGTTCTATTGTGATCGCGAAGTTAGACTGCGTTGATTTGACGAGAAATGTGAGTAATCGATTATCCATCAGTTCAGTGGAAACTGAATTCTTTATTTTACAAGGATTCCTCTGTGATTTTTTTGTATTAATGTACTTCGCTACCGTTGAATTTCGTTTGATCTTTCATTGGACTTTTGTTCGTTCTGACACTTAATTAGTTTAGTTCAGTTCATTTGAGCTTAGTATGCACAGGACACTAAGTGGCTAACGAGCCAATCGAGCGTCGAGAATTATTTCGATGATATGAAATAGAACAGAGTCCCCCAGTTCAAACAACATCTTCACAAATTTTTTCTGGTATGAGGGTAATCTGAAATGCAACAGAAAAATTCCCCTCAACAACAGGTGAGTAGATACATACATCCTCAAAATTTCGGATCTCTTAATATTCATGGAACCCCTAGAGAAATCGAAGATTTTCTCGAACGTTTTGAAATTTGGTGTCTCACCAATGGTGAAATGCCTGATCCGATTATTACTGCGCATTTTATTACTTCATCGGAAGAAGGTGCTTATGCTCTGTTAAGAATTATCATTTCCTATCTCACCTGCCCAGAAGACTTACAATGAATTGGAATCAATTTTATTAGCTCATACCACTCCGAAAATTTCGACATTGCTAAACGTGATCGGTTCAATACAATGCAACGACACGAAAACCAATAACTTCGTCAATTCATCCTGGATTTGCAAACACAGGCATCACGTTGTGCTTTTGAAGATAAACTGAATGATCATTTAAGAGATCGATTCATTGTTATTGTAAAGGAACCCGATTCATATCATCAGTTATGGATGGTTAATAATCCAACTTTTGAAAATGTTAAGATTATATGTGAATTTTATGAAGATGTTGCAAAAGAAACTAATCGTCAAGTTAATGATGACACTCAATCTGTTTTGTTTGGAACAGCCAAATCTAAACGTCATTCGAGCATCCGACCACAGCGGCAAAGTGATTCGGAGGTACTAACTGAACCAAATTCCTATCTAGTGTTATTCAAGGTTTAAGGTCAACCTTTATTACCCCTTTCCAAGAAGTCTGGTTAGAGGAGACTTCTGATCAGGATTTGAAATTTGAACGAGCCAAGCGGTGTCAGGGCGTTCCAGGTTGGAACTCAGTCTCTCAGCAACCAGTCACTTCGATGTCAGAAAAGACACTTGATCTCCGTGGGTTGATTTTCGGTGGTTACCAGGGTTGGATACAGGAAAAACCGATAAGTACTGACCCGAGTTACGTCTCACATTTAGTTAACGTGCTGCCGGAACCGAATCACATGTGTGAACATGCTGCTAGCGGGAATCGCCCTCTGGCATGGTTTCAGTGTGAACCCAGTAGGAGCAGATGTAGGCACATCTGTAGGCTTGACAACGAAGAACCAAAGGCTTCAAAAACATAGTCCGTGCTGAAAGTTTCCTGCACCTCCAGGGTTGATGACAAACGGCCTCGCCAGGAAAAAGCTGAGTGGCGTGTAGTCGAGCTGGTGAGGACCTTGTCTGATTATTTTCGTGCTAGACGGTGTGTGCTCGTGTTTGGTGCTACAGGTCAGGTTGGCTACAAGCGTCTGTTATCCACGGGTGGCGTGTGCCACGGTTTCCACAGCGCGAGGTGCATGTGTAGCTAGAGGGAATACACGAAGGATGCGTGTATTTCTGGCTACCGGGTGGGATGGCGACAAGCATCGGTGATCCGTGGGTGGAGTGTGCCGCGGTCTCAACAGTGGGAGGTGCATATGTACCTGAGGAGTGAGACGAAGAAAAAACTCTTTGGTGCATGGGTTTGAGGCCACGACCGACTTATAGTGATGAGGTATGTAAAACATGCACGAGCAAATATCAAGTAATAATAACACGATAAAATGTACTACATAGTCGGCGAACCTTACGGATTGCCATTTCGCTCGCCTAGCTGTTGTGGTGGCTGGCGTTGAGATAGTAGAGTTTATAATAGGGGTTATCACCGGTGGTACTGGGGCTGGGTTACGGTCTGGCGGATTAGCTGGGTTAACTGTATTGTCCTTGAACGCCGGTCTGTCAATCGAGACCGTGTCGTGTCGACCGGCGCGGTCAATCACAACTGTTTTTTGGACCGATGAATTATCCTAAATGGTTCAGAATAAAAAGGGTGAAGTGGTTGCTCCAACATGTCGTTTCGGAGAAAAACAAATTGACAATTTGCCAACTCCTTCGGCACGTGGTATGATTTGGCTTGAAGTCGCGTCGCCTGCGACGTGTTGAAAACTGTCTAACTTCAGTGCCCGAGAAGACAGTGAGGTGGGAGTTTGTGCGCCGCTTTGCTATGAGTGAGTTCCTCAAGATTCTGACATAAAACGGTGAGCCTCAATTGGTACACGTTGCGTGGAATAGAAAATACTATCTTTGGGGGCATTGTGCGCCATATACCGTCACGAAGTTCGTGTACCATTAGTGGCACACATTGCCTGTAATTGAAATTGTATGCATGTGGAGCATCGTGTGCCAAATGAGGTACACGGCATTATTAGTTTACCTTTGTGAAAAATATCCATTACATAAGCTTTGATGTATGAAACAACATTTTACTCTATACTCTATTAAGTGTTCATAAGGAGATGACTCTATTTTACGTCATAGATGTTTTTTTCAAAAAGTTAAATTTTTCAATGCGTGTACCATATATGGTGCACGTCGCAGTTTGGGACATCATTGCGTGTACCACATATGGCGCACGACACATTCAAATTGTTAATGAGGTTGGTCAGCTACATCGAAGAAAAAATAACCAGCTTACTATCAGCGTCGTGATGAATTATGTCTAACACCTGAAGGTCCGTTGTGCGTAAATGTTATTGTCATTCCTCCCATACTTCGCAAATAAATTCTTGATGATTTGCATTCGGAACACTTAGGCATTGAAAGAATGAAATAATTGACAAGACAACTATGGTGGAAGCCTGAAATCTATAATTATATCCGTAGAACTGCTTTTTGTGCCATTCCCCTCAACTCAAATTATTCCGTTAGTCATCAAAATTGACTCGATGGCAGTTGACTTGTGAAGCCTGGCAACATATTTATATAGATTACTGCGGACCATTTCTAAAGAAACACTATGCTTTTGTGATCATCGATTCTTATTCAAAATGGCTAGAAGTATTCTCTACTACTAAACCCAATTCCGATTTGATAATGCTTGCATTACGAAAGGTTTTCAACCGTGAAGGTGTGCCCATAGCTGTTGTGAGTGATAATGGAAGCCATTTCTCTGCCTCATGTGATACTCAGTGGCTACATGCACTTGGTTGCCGACATATGTTTACTGCACCCAGACATCCACAGTCGAATGCATTAGCGGAAAACCTTTAGGTACGCTAAAACGTGCCATTTTCTCTTGTTCTCCAACAGCATTAAATTAAATTGATCATTGTATTGACAATTTCTTGCTTCAATATCGTAATATTAAACATTCGACTACTGGAAATACACCATGTAATCAAAATCTCGATCATTGAGATCAAATCTGCTAAAACTTGGATCAGCTGAAGTATCATATTATCATGGAAATGATTACCGTCCAAGTATCGGTATTGTATTAAACAAAATCGGGAGAACTATAGTAAGAATACTTAATCTGGAAGACGGAACTGTGCACAAGCGTTATGCAGATCAAATCATCTACCAGGATTCAGGTCAGTTGCGTTCTAATACTGGTTGCGTTAGCAAACTTGACACAACAACTCTAGTAAGTTTTTGGTAACGTTTCGCTTCTGAAAACAGAAGCTTCTTCAGACCAAGGGTGTCGGTACGAACAGTGTTCAGGTATAAATGGCATTCTCTTGACCAATCCTGATTTCACTAAGCTAGACAGGGGAGATCAAGATAATTGATCACACCTCCTAATTGCTGTGTTCATCCCTAATTGTTTATTAATTGTACAGGTCGGCGTATGCCGACACACTGCTTACGTTGTTGTTGGCCTCTTCGGTCGATGTCGACCATGGATGTACATCACAAACGCGTGAATGTTCAAGTTTTGCAGCTTTTTGAGTGACTAAACAGTCCGATTCGGGAGGAACAATCTCTCCCGCAGCGCTGGCAACGATAGTCAGAACTCGGTTGTATTGCGTTAGTTGCACGTCGGCGGCGTGATCTGCGTTCAGCTGCCAAGAGCTGTATCTGCTCCTCCCCAGCATGCAGACGACGCTTTACACAGTGCCTCCAATGTGAGCGGTCGAGAGCAAGTTCTTCCCAACTCGCCGGGTCAATGCCAAGAGCTTTCATATCTCTTTTACAAACGTCTTTGTACCGCAAGTGCGGTCTGCCCAATGGTCGACTTCCTAGTTGCAACTCACCATAGAGTAGATCTTTCGGAATACGACCATTTTCCATTCTATAGACATGACCAAGCCAGCGCAGGCGGCGCTGTCGCAATAGAGTGAACATGCTCTGTAGACCAGCTTTTAAAAGCACTTCAGCATTAGTCACTCTGTCCATCCACGATATGTTCAAGATACGACGGATGCTTCGTAGATGGAAAGCATTCAGCTTCCGTTCGTGTCTTGCGTGGGTGGTCCAGGTTTCACTGCCGTACAGTAAAGCGTTCAGTACGCACGCGCTGTACACCATCATTTTCGTCTTTACAGTCAGCTTGCGGTTACCCCAAACACGAGAGTTCAAACGGGACAGAATGACAGCTGCTCTGCCAATCCGCTTATCAATCTCCGTGTCTAGCGAGAGGTTATCCGCAATGGTTGAACCAAGGTATGTGAACTGATGTACTGATTCAAGCTGACAGTTTCCAACAGTTATGATGGGAGGCGATACAGTCCCTTGGCTAAGGACTTTGGTCTTGCTCATGCTGATTGTTAGACCAAAGTCTTTGCATGCCGACGAAAAACAGTCCATTAGAGACTGAAGGTGCTCCTGGGAGTGAGCAATAAAGGCTGCATCGTCGGCAAACAGCAGGTCACGGATTAGCACATTTCGTGCCTTGGTTTGTGCTCTCAACCGGTTTAGGTTGAAAAGCTTGCCATCATTTCGCGTGCGTAAGTAAATACCTTCTGTTCTCGTCCTGAAAGCGTACTTCAGAAGCAGAGCAAAGAAAATGCCGAACAGCGTGGGAGCCAGAACACACCCTTGTTTGACGCCTCGGCGAATTTCAAAGACTTCTGAGCTGAAACCGTTAAAATGGACTGAGCCCTTCATGCCTGAGTGGAACGAAATAACGAGCTTTAGCAGTCTTGGTGGGCAGCCTATCAAATCAAGCATTTTGAAAAGACCCTCCCTGCTGACGTAGTCGAATGCCTTAGTTAAATCAATAAAAACAGCGTATAATGGCATACGCTGTTCCCGACACTTTTCTTGAAGTTGTCTTAGGGAGAAGATCATGTCAACGGTCGATCTTCCCTTGCGAAAGCCACATTGAGATTCGGAGTAAATTCTATCAGCTAAAACTTGCAGCCGGATCTGTAAGACTTTAGCAAACAATTTGCCTACAACATTCAGAAGGGAGATTCCTCTGTAATTGTTGCAGTCGCCTCTATCTCCTTTATTCTTGAATAGCGTGATGATCTTTGTGTCTCGCATCTCTTGTGGGACACACTCCTCCTGCCAGCACTGAAGAAGCAAATGGTGAAGCGGTTGTAATAATGCTGCTCTACCGCATTTGATGAGCTCAGGTGGAATTCCGTCGTCACCAGGGGCCTTCCCATTCGCTAAGCGGTCGATCGCTCTATTGAGCTCATCAAGAGTAGGGGGAGTATCTAGATATTCAATAGTCGGCAACCGCTCGAAATTTTCAAATACATGTGGTAAAACCGTACTGTCCCTAGAGTAGAGGGAGGAGAAGTGCTCTACCCATCTTTCCATCTGCTGAGTTTTGTCCACAATCGGGTCACCAGATACAGACTTAATGGGAGCCATTTTATGTTTGTTTGGACCAATGGCTCTCTTGATCCCATCATACATGCCGTGAAAATTTCCAGTATCCGCAGCTTTTTGGATACTAAGGCTAATTTCTGTCCAGTAGTCATTTGCACATCGCCTTGCAGTCTGTTGGACCTTATTTCTGGCTGCTCTTAAAAGTCGTAAGTTTTCATCTGTTGGCATACCTTTGAACCTCAAGAATGCTGACCGTTTCTCATCCAACACAGCAGTCATCTCAGAAGCTTTTGCTTCGAACCAGTCGCTTGTTCGAGCTTTCTTCGGACCGAAAGTGGAAAGTGCGACTCGGCATATGCTGTTTTTAATCGATTCCCAGTTTTCTGAAGCCGATTCAAGTGGGGTTGTCTTGCTGAACTCGGCTGTGAAGGCTTTTGCAAATCGCGCAGCTAGATTAGGTTCGCACATGCGGGTGACGTCAATCCTAGGCTTACCAGACAATTTGGTGCGGTGAAATCTCGTGTCGGAAAGCTTCAGTTTTGCACAAACCAGTGAATGATCAGTGTCACAGTCTGCGCTTTGATATGATCTGGTGAGAAGTACGCTTCCTATATTAGTGCGCCTAACAAGAATAAGATCAAGCTGGTGCCAGTGCTTAGAGCGAGGATGTTTCCAAGAGACCTTATGCTGTGGTTTTGTTTGAAAGAAAGTGTTACTAACACAGAGACTGAACTGTGTGCATAATTCTAAAAGGCGTAGTCCATTTTCATTAGTTTTACCTACACCGAATTTCCCGAGACAGTTTTGCCAAGATTCGTAATCCGCACCAACTCTAGCATTGAAATCACCCAGTACCACTACACAGTTTCTTTGTGGCACGTTTTTCAGGACTGTTGCGAGGTTGTAATAAAAAGCGTCTTTTTCAGTAGTCGTCGCAGAGAGCGTCGGCGCATAAACGTTTACCAACGTAATGGTACCAGTAATGCACCTCAGATTTAGAGTCCAAATCCGTTCGCTCCCGCTGCTGCTCGGTTCAGTTGCTTTTAGAAGGTCGTTTCGAACGGCAAACCCAACTCCATGCAGTCGAGGCTCATCAGAACCCCTTCCTTTCCAAAAAAACGTGTAATCTCTTTCTGTCAGCTTACCAGTGTCTGGTAATCGCGTCTCTTGTAGGGCTGCCACGTCGACCTTTAGTCTCTTTAACTCGTTGTTAATAACAGCAGATTTTCTTACGCCTCTGATATTCGAGACGTCGTCGTGAAATCCAGGAAGCATGGACCGGACGTTCCAGGTTCCCAGTTTCAGAAATGACATTTGTTTTTTCGTAGTTGGTTTCGCTGGTGCGGAAATAACAGTCTGCTTGTCGGTTGATTCCTAATCCCCATGCACCCAATGAGGATAGCAGACCGTGGCGAGACGGCACCATATTGGCTGGGGGCTGCCCAGCTTGAGGCGGGCGGTAGCCGTCCAATGAGACCTGAAAGTCTCTCCCACCGTCGAAAGCAGCCCCAGGCGCTGAGCTCTACGCCAATCGAGCCATAGCTTTTAACCGGTATCTGCTGCTTCCCGTGTTATTATCCGCAGAAGCGGAATGGAGTGTCCTCTCCATTGGTGCGTTGTGATGTACGCCAGGGCAGTTCAAAGTGGAGAACTAGCTGTTGCCCATGCAGCAAGTGCTCCCTCTCCACGGCACCATCGGAACCAAAGGAACAGCTAGGCTGATACGTTTGGACAACTATGCCGTCGCAGAAGTTGGCAGGGCGAAGTTGTAAAAAAACTTCGGACTGCCTAACGGGACTCCGGCTCCGGAAAAATTCGATGAAAGATCCAAATATTGTAGTTGACCTACTAATTCTAAACCGGAAATTGACCTCAACGTATTATGGTGAATATTCAAGGAGAACAACGTTGAAGGAATAATAATACTTTCAATCGAAGCTATCTGATGATCAATTAGCTTCACACTACCACAAAATTCTTCATGCATGGCGATGATGAAGGAAATTAAATAACGCCAGCATTTACATCTAAATACAATGAAAAATATGTAGTCTAAAAAACTAAACGATCACAATTAATGCACTTAATGCGTTACCGTGTGAAAATTCGTCACGAACCCACGATGTAATCACGTTGTTCATGATAAATTAAATGCCAATAATGATTGACTGGAAATAAATGAATAGATTCAGCATCATTGCCCATTACTTTTCTATCCGAACAGTATCTCGGCACTACAGCCAGTCATGAATGAACTGAACGTAAGTCCACACTAACACAATTTTCCTCGCTTGTGCACGGATGTGCAATCGTGCAGCATTTCTGTGCTGCGCGGCTAACATCGTGCTAAATTGATTGGCCAACGGTAGTGAGCTGCATGCGAGTACACGCTGGAGTCTCACTACCATTTCTATTTCTATTTACCCCCTCATATCTGTCTAGGCCTGGGCAACCTGACAGTATCTTAGCCCACGTGTAGTCTCTGACTGTGTGGCACTTTGCGTGGATTAGGCTTGTGCTTCCATACATCATACCTCGCTTGTAGAATTGCACACATTCCAGCCAGAGTTGAGTGATTATTCATTAAGACGACCTACTGTGAAGATGCGAAGTGCATCAGCGATGAGCGCTAATCACAAGCTTCGAATGATGTGCAGAACTCTACCTTCCGACATAAGACAAGAGCAAGAAGCGCCGAAATGATCGTCGTCGACAATTGTGAAGTCGTAATATTTCGAGTTTCGGATTAATTGCATTCGAACGGCTCGAGCGACAACATCTTCGGGAGTATGAGAAGAGGAACAACGTCAGCCGCAATCGAACGATATGCAATTCGTCAAGGGTGGTCAAACGAGCTCGGCGTGGTGAGGGCTTGAGGTGTCCCAGTTGGCACGAATTCGACTTGCAAATCAGATCGAAGTGACATGTTGAGGATCAGTGTTATGATTTTTTGTTGCCTATATAATATAAGCGTGTTTCGTTATTTGTCTTGTGCGTAATACACGCGTTTGACCAATCCGCTTCTCTCTTGTTTTGTGGGATTCGTCGACAAACGCGACTAGCGTTGGACAGGTTGACCTCAAGGATGAAGCGTGTGTGGGGATAACTTGGTTAATGTTGGTCCGATGAAACCGAAATGTGATAATTGGCCAAATATGCGCCAGCTGCGACTCGTTGACCCGAAATGACCTGACGCAATGATTTCCAGCCTTTCGCTTGCCCCATCCGCTACACAACAACCGACACCTCAAACATAGATTGTGAGAATGGGAGTCTACGGCAGCGGCCCATCACCCCTGAGTATCAGTATAGCAACTGGCGCTTCAAAACAAGAATTAGATACTGAACAGAGTTAATCTGACTTGCTTACGTAATCATGTGCGTATTAGGTGTGATGTTCGTTAATCCTAATCCGCTGCAACACCGAACGTCAGATTGTTGAGATATCTGTCCCAGCCTTTGTTATTTCAAAAGCCTCGGCGTGAAGTCTTTCCCTATAGGATTTCACACCTCGTCTTATCACTTTTATGTTATCAAGTTCTACGCTGTGTCCAGTGTCTAGCACGTGTTCAGCTAGGGCCGAATCCCGAATCAGTGATTGATATTCACTGGGATTGCTGGGTCTCTTTCCCACTCGTTTCCTGTGTTCGTTTACCCTAGTGCAGAGTTCTCTAGACGTTTGTCCAATGTAAACACCAGCGCAACCCTTGCAGTTGATTTGGTAGATGCAGTTCGTCGCACAACCTAAAGGAGTCTTATCTTTGAGATGCATTAATACGGAGCGGAGAGTTCTACCTGCCTTATATGTTACTCTAATACCTGCGCTATTCAACATTCCACTTATTCCTTCGGAGGCGCTTTTGACATACGGTAGAGATACCGTAGCTCGCCAAACTTTTTTCGTCTTACGTTGCGGATGTTTAACTCGGTTAAATTGGCGCCTAATTAAGCTCTTGGTGTAACCATAATTTGCAAGTCGGTGACTGACTTCTTCGTGAGCTCGTTTCTTATCTGCATCATCGCTGCAGAGGCGGTCAACCTTGTAGAATAGCGATTTTGCTATGGACTGAAATACCCTTTTGGGGTGCGCAGATGTGAATCTCAAAATGGCATCCGTGTCGATAAGCTTACGATATACCGTTGTTCTAATCTTGCCGTTGTCTTTTTGCGCGAGACAGTCCAAGAACGGAAGTGTCCCTTCCGTGGACTCGGTTTCCTTTGTGACCTGGATTTTTGGATTCAAACTATTGAGATAACTATGAAATGATTCTAGTCTGTTTCGCTTTATGATGACGAATGTATCGTCGACATAGCGCCACCATATCTTTGGTTTTAACGCTTCGTTTCTCAAAGCTATCTCTTCGAAGTGCTTCATGTACATATTCGCTAGCACTGGAGAAATGGGTGAGCCCATTGCTAAACCAACGTTGTGCTTGTATGGCTGTCCATTAAATAAGAAGTGGTTCATATTTAGAAAAATTGCTACACCGTTGATGATTTGTTGTACGCTCAAGTTGGTACGATCCTTCAGGGTCATATCGGAGTTGAGTGATTTCCTCACTAATTCTAAAGCGCTTGTAGTGTCAACATTCGTGAACAAGGAGCTTACGTCAAAACTAACCATCATCTCATCCTCCCCCATTGTTACGGTACTTAAGCGACGAACAAAATCAAACGAGTTCTTAATAAAAGAATCCGTGTTACCAACTAATGGTTTCAAAAGCTGAGCAAGGTGCTTAGCCAATTCGTGTGTTGGGGATCCAATGCCGTCTACAATGGGCCTTAAGGGGATGCCTGCCTTATGTATCTTCGGAAGTGCATAGAACCTGGGTGTCTGAGCAGATTTTGGGTAGAGCATGAACCATAATCCCTGACCAAGGTTTTCCTTAATTCCTCGCAGGTATCTTGAAACAACCCTCTTACAGTTATTCATAATGGTCGTAGCTCTAAGGTTGTCAATAACCTGATACGGACCTTCAGCAAGGTGTGACTCTGCCTTATCTCTATAATCACTATTAGAAAGAATCACAGTTGCCTTGCCTTTATCTGCCTTGGTGATCACTATTTCCTCTTCTTTTCGCAATTTGAGAAGTGCTTGTTGTTCATCTCACGAAAGGTTCATTCTTTCTGGTTGTTGATTTTTGATAATACTAGATATACCGTTTCGTAGTGCATTTGCCTGGTTTTCAGGTAGCTGGTTTATTGCGGATTTTACGCAAGGAATAACATCCTCAGCTTTTAAGAATTTTGTACTTAACGAGAAGTTTAAGCCCTTTTCCAACAATCTTTGTTCGGTTTGCGATAGCGGCCTATCTGATAAATTAAATACTTTAGAATATTGTCGAGCACTGTCATCAAAAGAACTAGCAGAGTTACATTTATCTGTTTAAGTTAATAAAGTGCTGAACCTACCTGCTTGTCTTTCTTTTATGTGCTCGGTCTGTGCGGCCAAAACCTCGGCGTGTCTTCCACAAATTTTGCAGAAATCTACTTCAGATAACACATTTCGCATTTCGGACTCCGACTCGGAGGCTTGCGATCGCACGTTTGTCAGGTTTTCATTGGTCCTGTGGATCCTTTGTTTTAAGATCACTTTCGATGCGTTTTCGGCAGCCTTCCGAGAATTGCGAGAATTATCTGGAGGTTTGACCACCAAGTCCATTGGTATGATTCTATTCTTCTGGCATCTCAAGATGTAGATGCGATGATTATACCATTTTGCTTCCGTCTCGGCTGTTCGTACCAACTCGCTGGCCAGTTTGCGAACTCGAGGCTCGTAGGAGTTGGCAAAGTAATTGAAAATATTCGAGAGTAATCAGAGTACATAATCATGAAAACAAAGTTCGCAATGAATCGGTTAGATTAAGTTTTTGGTAACGTTTCGCTTCTGAACACAGAAGCTTTGTCAGACCACGGGTGTCGGTACGAACAGTGAACAGCCGAGACGAAAGCGAAATGGTATAATCATCGCATCTACAACTTGAGATGCAAAAGAATAGAATCATACCAATGGACTTGGTGGTCAAACCTCCAGATAATTCTTGCAATTCTCGGAAGGCTGCCGAAAACGCATCTACAGTGATCTTAAAACAACGTATCCACAGGACCAATGAAACCTGACAAACGCGCGATCGCAAGCCTCCGGGTTGAAGTCCGAATTGCGAAATGTGTTATCTGAAGTAGATTTCTGCAAAATTTGTGGAAAATACGCCGAGGATTTGGCCGCACAGACCGAGCACATAAAAGAAAGTCAAGCACGTAAGTTCAGCACTTTATTAACTTAAACAGATAAATGTAACTCTGCTAGTTCTTTTGATGATAGTGCTCGACAATATTCTAAAGTATTCAAATTATCAGATAGGCTGCTATCGCAAACCGAACAGAGATTGTTGGAAAAGGGCTTAAACTTCTCGTTAAGTACAAAATTCTTAAAAGCTGAGGATGTTATTCCTTGCGTAAAATCCGCCATAAACCAGCTACCTGAAAACCAGGCAAATGCACTACGAAACGGTATATCTAGTATTATCAAAATTCAACAACCAGAAAGGATGAACCTTACGTGAGATGAACAACAAGCACTTCTCAAATTGCGAAAAGAAGAGGAAATAGTGATCACCAAGGCAGATAAAGACAAGGCAACTGTGATTCTTTCTAATAGTGATTATAGAGATATGGCAGAGTCACACCTTGCTGAAGGTCCGTATCAGGTTATTGACAACCTTAGAGCTACGACCATTATGAATAACCGTAAGAGGGTTGTTTGAAGATACCTGCGAGGAATTAAGGAAAACCTTGGTCAAAGATTATGGTCCATGCTCTACCCTAAATCTGCTCAGACACCCAGGTTCTATGGACTTCCGCAGATACATAAGGTAGGCATCCCCTTAAGGCCCATTGTAGACGGCATTGGATCCCCAACACACGAATTGGCTAAGCACTTTGCTCAGCTCTCGAAACCATTGGTTGGTAACACGAATTCTTTTATTAAGAACTCGTTTGATTTTGTTCGTCGCTTAAGTACCGTAACAATTGGGGAGAATGAGATTATGGTTAGTTTTGACGTAAGCTCCTTGTTCACGAATGCTGACACTACAAGCGCTTTAGAATTAGAGTGGAAATCACTTAACTCCGATATGACCTTGAAAGATCGTACCAACTTGAGTGAACAACAAATCATCAATGGTGTAGCAATTTGTCTAAATATGAACCACTTCTTATTTAATGGACAGCTATACAAGCAAAACGATGGTTTAGCGATGGGCTCAGCCATTTCTCCAGTGCTTGCTTATATGTACATGGAGCACTTCGAAGAGATAGCTTTGAGAAACGAAGCATTAAAACCTAAGATATGGTGGCGCTATGTCGACGATACATTCGTCATCATAAAGCGGAACAGACTAGAAGCATTTCTTAGTTATCTCAATAGTTTGAATCCAAAAATCCAGGTCACAAAAGAAACCGAGTCTACGGAAGGGACACTTCCGTTCTTGGACTGTCTCGCGCAAAAAGACAACGGCAAGATAAGAACAACGGTATATCGTAAGCCTATCGACACGGATGCCATTTTGAGATTCACATCTGCTCACCCTAAAAGGGTATTTCAGTCCATAGCAAAATCGCTATTCTACAAGATTGACCGCCTCTGCAGCGATGATGCAGATAAGAGACGAGCTCACGAAGAAGTCAGTCGCCGACTTGCAAATCATGGTTACCCCAAGAGCTTAATTAAGCGCCAATTGAACCGAGTTAAACATCCGCAACCGAAGACGGAAAGGTTTGTCGAGCTACGGTATCTCTACCGTATGTCAAAAGCGCCTCCGAAGGAATAAGTCGAATCTTGAATAGCGCAGGTAGTAGAGTAACATATAAGGCAGGTAGAACTCTCCGCTCCGTATTAATGCATCTCAAAGATAAGACTCCTTTAGGCTGTGCGACGAACTGCATCTACCAAATGAACTGCAAGGGTTGCGCGGGTGTTTACATTGGGCAAACGTCTAGAGAACTCTGCACTAGGTTAAACGAACACAGGAAACGAGTGGGAAAGCGACCCCGCAATCCCAGTGAATATCAAGCACTGATTCGGGATTCGGCCCTAGCTGAACACGTGCTAGACACTGGACACAGCGTAGATCTTGATAACGTGAAAGTGATAAGACGGGGTGTGAAATCTTATAGGGAAAGACTTCACGCCGAGGCTGTTGAAATAACAAAGGCTGGGGCGAATGCGGTGAACAAGGTGGATGGGGCGGATATCTCAACAATCTGACGTTCGGTTTTGCAGCGGATTAGGATTAACGAACATCACACCTAATACGCACATGATTACGTAAGCAGTGTGTCGGCATACGCCGACCTGTACAATTAATAAACAATTAGGGATGAACACAGCAATTAGGAGGTGTGATCAATTATCTTGATCTCCCCTGTCTAGCTTAGTGAAATCAGGATTGGTCAAGAGAATGCCATTTATACCTGAACACTGTTCGTACCGACACCCTTGGTCTGAGGAAGCTTCTGTGTTCATATGCGAAAAGTTACCAGAAACTTTCTATAACTGTTTCATTGCAAACTTTATTTTCATGATTATGAACTCCTGATCGGTGTCGAATATTTTCAAATACAACAACTCTTGATTCTTCCGAGAATACTGAATCAAGTGAACCCTTCTGACGATCGGAGAGACTGATGAACAAATCTATTCGTGATTACACAAATCCGAGGACGATTCGGAACTGCGGTGGATGTGGCGATTGTTCGAATAACAATCAATAATGCTGTTATTCATATTCTCGTTGTTAAACTGAGATGCATCAATATATACCGCGTAATTCGAGTACTGAGCGTGGTTTATTCTCACTTCTATTCTTGGGTTGGTTGTTTCATTCAATTCAATTCAATACAATTCATTAAAACCTGTCATGATTTTGAAGGTTTCAATCAGTTCCCCACGTAGGCGCAGTTTTCAGTGAAAAGAGATCCAGACTCGACAGTCGTTCTTCATAGGACCTACTTGATTGCCCTCCAGTCATACGAGTAGCCGGGCGATGAAAACCTTCAAACTTGGCAATATCTTTTCCCAAATAAGGTGACCATGCTTGAACGCAATTCTCGAGATGTGGACTAACGACTGCTTAGTATAATGGTATGAAATCCTCCGGGGACATGCAGGATAAAACTGATCGAGGGATAAAATGTTCGATCCCGGCGCGTTGTGCAGCAGCCTCACATTAATCAGCCCATTTAAAGTTCGCTGAAACCTATATACCAAAGTCACGAACTTTCGGCACCCCATTTATCTCAAGTAAACTATCTGGTATAGCAAGCTCCAGCATCTTAACGCCATTATAAAAGAAATAGCTTTAAGTGAAGTTAACTGTTAGATCATATGTAGCAGACTACTTGATGACCTTTTCGATATCCTCGAGTAGATCTTGTTCATTCGGTGATCCGATAAACTTGACATCATCCGCAAAAGTATAGCAGGGACACTTAGGCGACGCTGCCAAATCATCGATGAAAATAAGGGAAAGAATCGGTCCGAGTAAGGAACCCTGTGGGACTTCACTAACCATTTTTACTTTTGAGGAATACATTCTGCCTATCCTGACGCGAAATTATATAATGCTTAAGAAGCTTATTATCCAGTTCCTCAGAGGACCATCGATACCGATAAAACCAAGTTTGGTTGCAAGCAAACTGTAATCTACCGAATCAAAGGCCTTGAAAAAGTCCAAGAAAATAATTCCAACTTGTTGGCCTCCATCTAACCACATGGTGACCTCATTTAGAAAACACAAGAGGTTTGCTAGGCACGACTTCCCTATAAGGAAGCCATGCTGAGCAAAGTTCAGTACAGGGCAATCAACTAGATGGCGACAGATACTTTCCCTAATAAGTCGCTCCAAGTTTTTACAAAAGATGCTAGTAATACTTACAGGTCTGTAATTACAAACCAAAGATCGACTGCCATCTTAATTTAGTGGAATCACATCAACAGCTTCTAATTACTCGGAATTAATCCATTCTGCAACGAAGCGTGAAAAAGACAAAAAACACAGGTTCTTTACAATTTGAGGGTGAATGTCGTCTGGGCCAACAGATTTATGAGTGTTTGTTGCTACAAGAACAATTTTAACCCCAGCATTAGTGAAGGGCAACACCTCCAGTAAAGTAGCGATATCTGGTTTTTTGATGACTGGCATATTAAGGGGATCTATTTGGTGATCAAACCTCTGAACAGATTAGAAATGTTTGAGAAAGGCCAAACCGATTCTGAATCTGTGAATATTTGGTGTCCATATTCATGCTGAGATATTTCCGTTTATATTGTATTTTGTGAACTGCAAACATATTTGTTCCACAATTGCTCTTAAAATATTAAAAAATAAATTAAAAGCAATTTAAACCGTATAAATATAATTTATCGGAGTTATAAAATATTACACAGCTGAGTTAATTTTTCCTGTTCTAAAAGATATTTGAGTATGATATTGTAGTCAGTTAAAGAAGCATTTAATTGATTTTATCAGGAATAAATTCCAGGAATGGAAATATTTAGAAATTGAAACATCTCTACGTAGTCGTTTGTGGATATTCTGTAAGGATATTTTGCTTTATTAGCGAAGAATGTATACTTCAGATTTATGAATTGCAATTGCGAAGAAATGCCGACATTATGTTTTTTTATATTCCGAAATAGCGATTGATCATTGTTTATTATTCAGACTATAATGGATCTTCTTCTAAAATCTCGCATCTTTCATTATATGCATGCTTAGGAGAACACTTATTATCTGGTCTTGTGAACGGTTTTCGCTTGTCTTGTAAATCATAGCTAGATAAAAATGCTGTAATCTAGTAAGGCAACCGTATGTAATTTGTAAAGCTAAATCTTGTACTGCGGTTGAGTGACGAAGCTATAGATTGAACCTGTAATCTTCTTTTTCCATATCATGAAGTATATTTATCATAAAACGAATGTGATCCAGATAATCGATATCAAACACATTGTGCTGTGCTCCAGCATCTCACCGCAATTAGAAAAGAACTCAGAAATCAGAACTCAGAAAATTTCATAGTAGAAAAACCATTAATCCTAACAATAACCATAGGATGACAAGGTATATGGAACAAATAAAAATATATAAAAAATATGAAATATCTCGAAAATCAATAGGGACACTCGCATACCGCATGGTTCGTCATAAACTCATCGAGTTTGGAAGCGAAAACCTCAACAGATTCGGATCATGTGATTTCTTCAGGCAAATAGTTCCAAGTGAAACAAATTCTTACCGAGAAAAAATTACGACGAATATCCAATCGAGAATGCGGAATGCTTAAAGCCTTTTAATGTGTTCGTGTTCGAGTAAGGCCATTGGGATTTAGTAAGTGTTTAAGGGGATGGTTTTCAGTATGCAGGATTTTGAAGGTCAACATAAGGTCACTACGTATCCGCCGTTGGGTAAAATCGTGTAGGTTCAGTTTTAACATTCACTCTGTGAAAGGCCAATTTCTGTACCGGGAGACCAAATTTGTAGCACGATGATAAATCCTGTCGAGTAGTTCGATATCCTTCCTCAGCCATGGTGCCCAGGCTCGGATGGAATATTCCATAACAGGACGTATATACGTGTTAATTACCCGGGGTATAGTTTCGGGCGTAAAAATCCGGAATATTCTTTTGAGAAGACCCAAGATACGGCAAGCTTTATTGTACACCATCCGGCAATGATGTCCAGGCTTAAGGCTAAACGAAACCCATATACCGAGATCTTTTTCTGCGGTGGTCCAGACGAGATCTTGCGTGCCAAGCTGATACGTGTGGTGTAGAGATTTTCCAAGCTGCAGCATTTTACATTTCGCAGGGTTAAATGGTAACTCATTTGACTGGGACCAACGAAATGTCATACATTCATTAACAGACCTGACACGTTTCCAAATTTTAATATCATCGGCAAATAGTATCAAGTTGATTCCAATATCATCTACTATATCGTTCATATACACCAAGAATAGAAGAGGTCCAAGCACCGAGCCTTGCGGAACTCCACTCGTGACGTCTATTTTTCTAGATAAGGTGCTGCTAACGCGAACTTGGACGTGTCTATCAGTAAGATAGTCCCTTATCCAATTCAGCAATATTCCCGTTATTCCATAGGATTCGAGCTTTTTAATTAGGATATCATGGTTGACTCTATCGAAAGCTTTGGAAATATCGATGTAGCAAGCATGTACAGCCTCACCTTCGTCTAGTGCCTTGGTCCAATCCTCGAACGTTGTAAGAAGGTTAGATAAACAGCAACGACCTCTTCGAAAACCGTGTTGTGCTGCGGTCAAAATATTTTGGTTTTCAAAATGTTCTCTTATGCGCGCAGTCACAATGCGTTCCATTAATTTAGAGATCACCGGAAGTAACGTTACCGGTCTATAGTTTGCTGTGTCTGAACGGCTACCGCCTTTATAAATAGGAGTTATCATCCCTGCTTTCGTTGCCGTGGTATTTTTCCTTCATTTAAGCTGAGATTGAATATGCGAGTGAGAGGAGCAGTCAAAGCAACGCGACACCTGCGAAGTATGGCGGGGGTAATTTTGTCTGTGCATGGGGGCTTCTTTTCGTTTAGTTGACAAAGTTCCCGCCAAACCATGTATTCGTTGATAGTTATTTCACTTAGTAATTCCAAATGTGGCGAATTTGGTGAAACATGATATGGGATACAACACTTGGGATTGAAGACAAATGAGTAAAACGTTGCTAAAGCATCTGCGGTATCTTGGGCAGTGTGGGTCAATTCATTAGGTGTTAGTACAGAGAAAACACCTGGTTTGATCTTTGATCGTTCATTGACTATCTTGTAGAGAAGCTTGGGATTCTTTTCCATTCTCTTAAGCAAGTTCCATTGGAATTGCATGCGATCTTCTCTTACAAAAGTCGTGACTTGATTCCGTATCTTACAGAATCGCTTCCGAATTGCTTCCGTACCAAACTTCTTATGAGTTACCCAAGACTCTCGCTTAACAGCTAACCATTTCTTCGTTCTACTCCGAATAACAAACTGGTTATTGTTGCTGCATTTGCGTGGTACAAAAATCGAGTTTTCGTAAATCTTCGAATTGAGATAATTTAGAAACGAATTGTAATATGAGCCAGGATCCATTGAATCAAACTCATGAGTGTGTGCATCCCGGAGACTGATATTTAAGGATTCAAATTGTATTTTCCTTATGACTTTCGTCTGTTCGCTCGATCGTTCCGCACTACATACATAATCAAACAAAAGCACCAAATGATCACTCTTTCCCAGTGGTGCCAGGTATTGTATATCCTCTACCGCGGTTGCCCCAGGCGTTAAGACAAGGTCAAGGGTTGAAGGTTGGTCAAGACCCCGCCAGCGAGTTGGCTGGTTAACGTGATTGTGTAGTGAAGCAATTTATATAATCTCCTTGAATTTATGTTCAATCGAATGCAGGGAGTGCTCACCTCTTGAAAACAGAAGCGGGAGATTAAAATCGCCAATGATCAGCAATTGCGTAGTCTGGCATCTTGTGATGTGTTGCAAGGATTCGAGTAGCTTATCATTGAATGAGCTTTCGGATAATGGCGAGCGGTAAATGATGCCGATCGTACATTCATCTCCATTGACTAGTTTTACTGAACACCACATCGTATCAGGAAGGCTGAGGTCACAATGATCGATGACGTTACACTGCGCTAAACGTTCGTGATAGTAGGCTGCGACTCGACCACCAGATCTTCGATCGCGATCGCGACGGAGCAGTGACATTTTCGGAATCAAAAGCTCAGCATCAGTCATGCAGGGCTGGAACCAAGTCTCCGTAACTGCAACCAAATCGGGTGAAAGTCTATCACAAAGCTCACATAGTTCGGCTAATTTGTTAGTTCGCTTTAAGTGAAGTTAACTGGTAGATCATATGTAGCAGACTACTTGATGATCTTTTCCATATACTATATAAAATACGGAAGTTGGAATCCGAATTAAATGAAATTCGGAATAACAACTCTTTTGTTACTCAGGTTTGCAAAACTTTGCAACCATTGACTATCCTATTAGATGATAATTTAAACATCGGCAAGGATATACTTCATTGTACTAACAAGTTCGTTGAATCAATTGCACTGATATTTGTCAAAGTGACTTAAGATCTAAAAATGTTATACTGTTTAATATAGATGACATATATCCTTTACACGATCTGAAATCTCCTATCTGTTACACTTATGGCTTCCCAATAGATTGTCCTTCGTTAAAGCGATTGAGGAAACTTAAACCTTCAAAATGTTGTCCAATCTTATTAAAACTCAGTGACAAGAGTTATGCATCACACACCTTACAACATAAGAATGTTATCAAATCGATTCCCAGATTTAACAATGTATTTATTAAACCTGATCTTACACCAAATCAACCGAGATTCAGGTTCAACAAGCGTCCCGTTAATACTCAATTTTCTACGGAATCTTCCAGTAATGGAAAAGAACCGATGGAATTGGATGAGATGATAAGTAGCTAAATTCACCTCCATCATCTATCTAACTATTTATCTATCTATCTATCTATCTATCTATTTATCTATCTATCTATTTTGGACGTGAAACTCCAGAATATCACTTCTAACAGACCCATGATACGGAATGATTTATTATAAAGTATCACGATTGTCTTTCGATTAAGGGTGGTATGACACCTCGATACCAAGATCTTTTTCTGTCGTAGTCCATACGAAATCGTGCAAGTCAAGCTGATAATTGTGACGCATGGATTTACCAAACAAACGCATTTTATATTTTACAGATATATACGGCAACTCATTTATCAGAGAAATACAGCATAACATGCACATATCCCGTATCAACGCGACATAGCTGTCGAGCGAATCGACACACTTTCATATTTTAGTATCATCGACTGACATTTTGATAAACTGTAAAGCGATTTGGACACTGTGTCCGCCATGCGGATATTATTCCATCTACCACATTAAAAGATTTTCTACCTTAGCTAGAATTTTCCAAAGAAATATCGATTGGGAACTGAAGGACCTTGGAGTATGTTTTAATGAAAAACGGAAAAGCAAAGTTCTCTCCCAGACAGACCAGCAAGTTATTAAACATACTTTTGAAAATATTTGGAAGATTTTCGCTAGTAATTTTTTCACCGATAATAAAAGTCTACTTTCGTCCAACCATTGAATATGCTGAGGAGGAAAGATATTGATCTCTTCCATAAAATAAATCGTAGAGCAAAAAAGTTAGTAACGCGTCGTTGTAGAAGTCAATTCTTTCAAAGACTCAGACAATGAGTCTGCGACTTTACCTGAATGAGGATACACCGCTTATTAATTTTGCTTATTATGTCAGCCGAAGTACACTCACTAAGACCTTTGTTTAAAGGGTGTGACGAAAAAGTGACTCGCGGACATGCACTATCCCTCTACATCTCAAATTCAAGTATTGATTGTCGTGCGCACCATATTATTTAGATTTCCCTAACTCAAAATGTGTTGGGCTCACCTTGCAGAGTGAAATTTGACCTGCATGCGAAAAAGAAGGTCGTTCATAAGCTTTACATGTGATATACACGTTGTATATTATTTCCAATTTTATTCAGACCGCAAACGATTTGTTTTGCAAAGCTTCTGGATTTTTATTGGTAATAAAAGCGGGTAACAATTCTGAGACGTGGGCCCCGCCTGAATATGCTAGCACAACCAATCTCTTTAAATATATGTGCTTAGGCATATATCTGGACGGGGTTAAACCCCTAGGTTTGAACCAAACATCAAAGTCAGACAATTCATCCCGAGTACAAACAATAATATCTCATCATTCCTCGTAGATCCGTGAGCACAAGTATCGAAAATTAATGATGCGGATGAGAACCCGAGTGCTTCACAATTGACACCCAATGGACTTTCGCTTTAAAATTAGATCCAATTTCGATATAGTGGTAATGAACATGGTTCAATTTTTTCTATTATTTGCAGCTACCGAAAGGCGCTTATTGTGTATTTGTATTAATAACGAGATCAACAAAAAGTTCATTAGCCTAAACAAGACGACAGGCTACTGTATCGTAGGCTCATTCATAAATGACACCAAAACTACAGGCAATATACATTGTTACAACACGATGAAATGTTTCGTTTCACTTTCCTATTTTTGATAGAAATAAACTCTAATGATCCCAGGTTATTGCAGAAAATAGTGAGGTTAAACAGACAAACATAGAATACTAGTCACAGAATATGCAAATCTGAATATGATAGAACAGTAACCGTGTAACGAAATGGCGAAAGATGCTGTTCTAAATTCTTGAAAAGCATGAGGAAGGTATTAGTGTAATGCCAATGCTAATCTTGTTGTTCTCTGTTTCCGCCATGCCGATTCCGATGTAAAAGTTTTCCAAGTATCATGACAGGGACTTCGGTTGACAAAGAAATGACCAGAGACACCAGATACGATAGGACCCAAATTGCCGAGAAGGAAAATATCTGTAAACAGAAGAATAATATGAAATTCGTATGAATAAATTAAAAAAACGAATTGCAGCGAGCGAAATAGCTATCATGAAAAAATGCAATCATTTTGTGATGTTTGCACACAAAATCAGAGACAGTTCTCATTGTTATATCATTCAAACGAGGATTGAATGAAGAATTGAAAAGTAAAAGAAGAATAATCTGATAATTGAATAAGTTGATAAGATTTTATACTAAGGGCACTCTTAAAAACATCGGTAGAGCAAAGCTCTGGATGACTAATGCACACAGTGTATAAAATAGCAATTGATTGAATCAATAGAATTGACTGTGCTAGCTTAAAGTATTCAAATTTCACTGGGACAGACCTTGCGCTATTCTGCTGACGAGCACTAAGAATTCAAAAACAAGGTAGGATAGATGGTGCGAAGCGATACGAGTATCATTATAAGTGAGATACGTTTTATAGCTCTGCTCGATTTGCTTAGAAATATTGTGGTTATCAATAATCCAGAGGTTGCAGCACCAATCTTGCTTAACAACGGAATTAGAGTATAGCTTTGTTTAGTCATTTCCCCTATTTTCAGTTTCATTGAAACGAAACATACTATTTCAAACGAAAATGGCAAACAGCCACAACCCGGCAGATGCATAGCACGAAAAGTGTAGTAAATACGTTGAATGGTGCATTTTTGGAAATCAACAGTGCTTGCCTCAGATGAATTTTTAGCAAGAAAGCAAACAATGTAGCAATGAAAATTGAACGATTCGCTGATAAAACAGTCAGAACACATCGGACGAAACATAAATGGCAATATTGAATGATTGTTTTCACAGTTAAATTGTAGGGTGGTTTAATTCTCTTTGCTAATGGATCAGTCATCGATGAACACCTTTACCAAAAACGTTATTTCCGATGGAACACAGGCTATATAGGGCTCCTTACACAAACGTATAACGCTAAATTCCACAGCAAAATATGTTTCAAACTCACCAAATAACTGGTGTCAAAACTTTGGGTCCGCTTTTTCGATTGCTGATGATACATGATCAGAATTGGATGAATCAAGTATGCGCAATAATTCAATTTGGAAAACACCGAGAATCCTGGGAAGCTGAGTATGGCGTTCACAATGGCTGTATAGATAATGTGAGGAAATAACGATAGCCTTTTTAAACCAGCAGTGAAACGTGGTTCTTAGAGAATTTTATTTCTTGTTTCAATTATTTGGTAAATCAAAGCAACGTTCGGGTGGGCCAAACACTACAATCAAATACGAAACATTTCCTCTCAAATCACTCATTCAGCTACAAAAAATCTGTCTCTATCTTAACTGCACAGAATCAACTTTTTATATATATTAAAGGGAACATTTTCTTAAGGGATACAAAATCTGTCATTATGTTTTAGGGAGAAAACGATTGGAACCGCACATGGTCAATACATTGAAACGTCGCAACACAAACAGTCTACGTGATTCAGAGTACTTATTTTGTTGTATATATAATGAACATTTAAAATGCAGTATATGATCGGTTTAAATAGAATCAGTGCCACAAAAATTAGCTGAATACGAAGACCAGAGGATGGGATCTCAACATCAAGAGAAAGACAAAGTCTGGAATGTGGCAGCCACACACAATTCTGCGAGCAGTACATGGACACGATGCTTCTGTTCAGCGGAGAACAAAGTTTATAATTAATAAGTTAACATGATCGAGCGATCTAAGTATATCTACGCGTGGGAAAGAATTGATTTATGTATACCCAGTTTTAATGATTAAGTGAAGAACCGTTGTTTTGCGATTAAATCATAGTGACACGTTAATAATTTGTAAATTATGTTAGTATACGGACAGTTTTAAAGTGTTTTCATGTCACAATGGAAAGTTTCAAGAGAGACGTACGCGAAAATTGAATAGCGCATAGATAAATAGCTGTTGCTACAGCGAGGGTCCACAAGGGACGCGAAAAAGCCGCGTAGAGTGACGCGTGAATGTTATTGATTGGCGGAAGGTCTCCATGCACACTGGGATAAAGAATGAATAGTACAAATGACGCCACTGCAGCAGCGACAATACTAGCCGCAGTCGTGATCCAGAAGCGTTTGCTCACAGAATATTTCTGCAGGTAGAAATTAAACCATTGCATATCATTGGTTAAACGAAACAAATACATGGTTAAAAATATATCATCAGAAAAAGCACGCAAAATTAATTAGCACGATATATAGAATAAGATACCTATAGGCTAGCATTTATTCGATCAATTTAAGATAAACTATTTTAGCACCGGTTGTGAACTGTATGTATGCAGATTTTGAACACTCGTAAGCGTCTTAGGCATGATATCGGAAAGCAATAGATGATCCTGTGATTGAACAAGGTGCATTCAAGAATCAACAACAGTCTCTCAAATGGAAGGATCACAAATCCTAATATTACAATCTTCACGTGTTGACAAGCAGCCATACATGATTCGTAGAATAAACAGTGGGATATGAGTAACGCGATACATTCAAACACATGTTATAAAGACAATTATCTACTTATTATGAAAACAGTAGCTCAAAACTAGAAAATATTTACTAATCATGAGCACTAGAGACAAACACGAATTTCACAACATCGCCCTGTAACTCATTGACTATATATCATCTCATTAATGCATAACTGAATCCGAATTTATCTCTTTACACACGTCTGTACAATCATCAACCGCGAAAATAAAGATTCATTTTAGTATGTACATGTCAGCTCTTGCGCATCAGTCCCCATGCAAACATTCTCAGTTGATTTACTGTACATTGTTAAATGAGTGTGAGTGGTATGTGTGATGCAAAATAATGGATTATTTAATTTAAACCGTTTATCATTTTCATTAAACTGAGGATCTTACTCGTTCATCAACTGGATGTGCTCGGATTAGCCAGCCCAAAAGCATACCGATTGCATAAGAACCCCATCTCGTATAGGGTTTCACGTACAGGCGACCAAAACTGATGCTATAGTAAGATGAAAATGGAATAGATGAAACAACTTCTAGGCTTTCAGATAACACGTTCGTGAAAATTCAATATGGCTGCATTATATTGCACATATTGGAAATATGTATTTAATATTAATAATACTATTATATATCTTTTTAAATTATATATCTATTATATATATATATACTATATATATATATATATATATATATATATCTATATATATATCTACGATCATATTATATAAAATTATACTGTTTTAATGATTATAATCTTTTATTATTATTATTATTAATAATCATACTAAATATTTAGTATTCATTAAAATTCCAAAATAATTAATTGTTCATTATTATTATTTATTAGGTAATTTTGAATTTAGGTTGTAAAATTATTGAGTCACTTTAGGTTTTCTCATATATATACCTGTAGTCTTAATTAACACCCCCCATGGGCAAAACGTTATTTCGTTCTCCTAGGTACATGAGGCATTTGTTTGCAGAATTAAGTGGTAATATCTGGGGTGCCATTCTCCCCTTTCCAGCGCTAGCATCTCATTTCAAAAGTTTTAATAAAATTATTATTCCAGTAGAGACATTAATATTGCCTACTATAGGCGCAGAATCCTGGCCACAAGGCAAATCGTTCGACATTTCTATCTAGCAGTCGGAACCAACAGCGATTATACTTTTCATGAGTTGCGAATAACCCAGATCCCACCACACTTAACTATAAAACGAGTAATAGCAATCTTTGTGAATAACTGAAACAAGCTCGTACCTGTTCAGTACGTGAACTGAGTGTCGCTAGTAAGCGAATGATCCTTAGTTGCCAAACACTAGGGACTGTGATGCCAAATAACCACGCAGTTCGTTATCTTAAGCGAATTTACTTCAACCACATGAAGCGAGGTCATGAACATAATCGATCGCATTGCAATGAGAATACTCGACTTGCTCTAATCATATGGAAAAGGAACCCATATACCAGCACGTTTGTTTGAGAGTAAATGCTCACAAAACGAAATCGTGTACCACGAATGACAACCCCATGTTTGTGAACATTAAAACTCGGAATCAGCAGCAGGTGATAGGACAATTAAAGTTCAACTTTGACTCGAAAATTAGAAATAACACAAAGATATCTAAGTTGTGTAAACTGGTCTCATTTTAATATCATGTGACACTATTAACGAATTGTGAAATTACGAATAAGTGTGAACCGAGAAACTGGTAATATCATTTTGTCAAGAAGCCCATGGACGAACGCTGAATTTCTAGAGTTGCATCTTTGATTGCTATGAGCAAGGCTTCTGAAAACTATTTTGTACTAGCGCAACAATAATTTTCCACGCAAAGGTTATTTCATTTTACACATCAAAGTACAAATTATCAACGTCCTTCCTACTTTCATAAAACTAATTGTTCACAGACGCTATTCCACGATGGCTAAAATTGTAAGAACGTTCAACGTACCAACTAATGGTCGGTTTCGACATCACTGAGAAGCGAAATCTTATCACTTGTCAAAAAATTAAGTAGATGTTCTATGTACAAATTTTGGTGGAAATATTAATAATTTCAAGACGGCAAATTGACTCAACGTCATCTGCGACTGCGCATCGTACATGCTGGAAACAGTATTTGGGATTTCGGCCTCACGGAGCTCTTCTTAGGTGCATTCATTCACAATAATCTAACGGAAAACAACACCAAATGGTTCCTTTCCAATCCGATGCACCTAAATTTATGATTGATAATGAAAAGAGTTTTTAACGCAAAATGCACAAGCACTTATGTTTGTAGGCTTTCTTTTTATGGTTTCCATCTTAGTTCTCTCTGCGTTGAGTCTAAGCTAATTTCTCACCTCACATTCTTTTGTATATTACATTATATTCTGTACTATACACCTGCTAGTTTCCCCGCATTTCCTGCAAAAAACTGTGTTTTTCAAAATTTGCATCAAGATCGTTTCATGCGTAAGCACTTTTCCTCATAAGGATATACTTGAAATTAATGTCGAATTTATCTCGTTGATATCATATGTACACTTTCTGCGAATTTTCCGTTAATGTGTAATTTGTAAGTATTCGTTGCGTATATACGCGTTTTGTAACACTAGGCTAAAGGCAAATCTTCGAAAGTTTTCGATTAAATTTTCGTTTAATTCTGATGGAATATTATCTATTACTGTGAATGTCAAATACACCTAAATATAGTTGACTTAATGCACACGATAACGAGCACGTGAAGTGCATATTCGAAAAACAATACCGATTAGAATTTTTTGTGCCAATCGTAAGGAGGGGTAGCTGGTACTCTAAAAACACATGAGCATCCATATCTTGGAAAGGCGTTGCAGGTTTGACGTGCCAACATAAGCGAATTTTAAAAAAAACACCTGATGAAGTTATGCTGTAAATCACTCACCTCTAAACGCAGAATCAGTGTCAGTGTTATGAAATTTTAGTTGTATATGTATCGATCATAGAAAGCTTCGCGCAAGACACGCAAGCTATGTCGAACCAAGTCGTCGATAAGAACAGAGTTCAGTTAGAAATTAGATTTAACTGAGCAAATATAAGTTGACCAAGAAGTGTATAGGCTAGTGTGCGACTGAGATTATTATGGTAAACAGTCGAGAATAAGTTAAATCGATGCATTCCCTTGTGGGTTGTGAAAACCTACTAAACGTTTAGCACTATAATGAAATATGATGTGTGTTTCGGATGCTGAGAACTAGTTTTGTTGAGCGGTGATTGATTCGCTGCATAAGTTCAACGTCGTTCTTGAGCTATGGAGACCATGACTGCACACCGTATTGCATGACTGGTCTCAAGTATGTATTCATGATCCTTGGGAATATTTCGGACAAAATTTTCGAAATACCCGTTTGAGATGATTTAGTACGTGTTATATTTGTAAAGGCAATGTTGGTTTGAAGTAAGGTTTTTTAAACTGGTGCAGATCCAGGCAGCCAAATCTTTTACATCACTGCTATTTTCAAGGACATGTGAACCTATATGGTATGTGAACTCTACTCGATTCCCCATTTTCATGTGCCTGCTTTTTTAAATTTGAACGACAGTTTGTTCTTCGACGACCAGTTGTGAAGCGTATCATAATCTTTTTATAATAGCAGACAGTCTTCTGGGCTACGAATGCAACGCCCTACAATTATGTCGTCCGCAAATAACGAAATGTTGCACCGAACAAGTACCGGTATTTCATTCACTTCAATATGAACGGGATTATTTCGTCTGCCACGGGAGACTTTAGAGATTTTAGATTAAATAATGCTTGAATTACGCGTTTCAACGTGACATTTATTTCACTCGTGGCAACCGTGGTTGAAATGGTTTGATTTGGGATGTATAGATCATGTTCTCTCGGGTTAAATACAGATAAATGAAAAGTGATTAATGCTGCAGCAGTTTCGGATGCAGTTGTTGTTGGTCCAGCTGGCGTGTTAACGGACGCAACTCCTGGTTTCACCTTAGCTTGATTGTTAACCATACGATAAAGTATTTTGGGTTGAGCTCCATCATGCGTGATATCTGTTCTTGGTAGTACAAATTGTACTTAATGAGAAATTTGTTTAATTTGTTCCTTAGTACACAGAATGTTTTCCAGGTCACTGATTAATGGTTTTGCCGTACTTCTAACCACTCCCGAGATCGTCTTCTAAGTTTGAATTCCAGGTTTTTCTTGAAATCCTGTGGACAATTGCGGAGCTCACTTCGATTAAATTCTTGAGATTAGATATTGGCCAGACCCAAAACTCAGGTACGTTGGGGGTTTCCGGTTGGCAGTTAATCGTGTTTTTAAACGCATCATTCAAATCCATAATGTTGATCCGGCTAGTTGTTGTACTGGGATCATTTGTTCTTACGGCTTCAAACAGATAGTCAAACTGGATGACGACGTGATCAATTAGCCCCAGTAGAATTTCGTAAGAAGCGTTATAAATGCCGTGTTCATCGCTTGTCAGAACAAGATCTAGGAGTGAAGGCACATGGGTTCTGCGGTATCAAGTATTTCATGCAACGTGGTTATAAATAAGAATATCGTCCATCAACTAACTGAATGCGCGTTCGAGGGAGTGTTATGGTTGAATGGTACTGTTCTGTAGATTCGGTAATTTGAAGTCACCCATAATTGAAAACCCACAAGTAAATCTGGAATTAACCATGCTAATTCTGCCTAGTAGGGCCAGATTGTAAGTTTCCCGTGCAGACGGTGGGCGATATACTACCGCTAAAACACAGACTTCGTCATTAGTTAATCTGACAGAGCACCAGAATGTATCCAGTGAGACAATTTCTGGATCCGTAATCTCACCACACATAAGGTTTATAGTACAATGTCACTCATCCTTCTATCGTTTCACGGCCATGGCGAATAAGTGGCATGCAGGGTAATTCTTGTCCACTATTTGTTTGGTGATTCTGTAGCCACATTTCTGTTACGGTAAAAGTATCGGACAAACTGCACGCAGTTCACCGATTTTGTTTCCCAGACATTGGCATAGATGCATTTTATAGTAGTTTTTCTCAACAAGGTTGACGTGTGGGAAAGGGGGCTAGCGGAGTGCAGAATATCTGTTAGGTCGACTCCTCCAGAGTCGGCATTTGAGTTTTTCATCGCAAGGATGTCTGATCGTTTTGAGTTTGTTTTGTTGTAATACAGTGATCTATAGTGTCGGCTGCATTTGTTTCTGACACGTCAACTACTGACTTGGCGGTGTTTCTATTTGAATTTGCGTCCAATATGAAGTTTCGATGCGCTTAGTCTAATTTCTCGTGGCATTCGTCTGCGGCCATTTTTTAAACGAGTTTCAGAAGTAGTCACACAGTGACTTCAGGTTTTGAATATGAGGGTTCTCGCTGAACCATCAGATGAGCAGCGTTTAGATACGGTACAATCCCGGATGATGATATCAAGTGCCAACTGGTACACTTCAAGCTCTCACCACGCACAGCTCGTTTGACCAACATTGAAGAATTGCATATCGTTGTTAATCCACTCATTCTTCCAAATATCTGTTCGAATGCAATCATTCCGAAACACGAACTATCACGAGTTCGCAATTGACATAGTCGGTATTTTCGACGCTTTAGGCTCTTGAGTTGTACCGGACGGTGGTTCTGCATGTCAATTGAAAGCCCGTGATTAGCACTCACTGATAATGCACTTTGCACCTCCACACTAGGACATATTATTCAGTTCAATCTGTACACATGTAAGCTCTCAAGATGATCGCGATGTACACAACAACGACTTACTTCCTGACCAATTCATTTTTTGTATCTCTTGCATTGCTGCACAGCTACCCAACATTGTAAAGCAGTGTTTTAGCAACTGACTTAAACACAGTATTAGAATGTACAAATGGTAAACCACAGTAGCACCGTAGTTTTAGTTCCACCATTGTCCTTTCGCGCAAGACAATCCGTTTACTACCATTGATTGATGCAGCTAAGTTATTAATACAACTACAGAATTCTTGTAATCTGTCTCGTTTCCTCATGACAAATGTATAATCGACCTAGCGCAAAATCATCTTTCGTTTTACAGCTTCGTTTTAGTAAGACTTTATTTCAATAATTCGATGTACCCATTCGCCAGCAGCCAAACAATAAACCACCCATTTATTTGCTTGGCTGCCTATTAAATTTGAATTGCTTCGCAATTTATAAAAAAAAGCAAAATACCATTGTATCTATATGATACATTAAAATATATTACTTTTTGACAGATTCTGCTGTGAATAATCCCTTGCTAACCACTCATAACTTAGCTAACAAGCACCTCATAATCCACATGAGAAACACCAGTAGGCAACGAAAAAAACTGAAATGAGTTCTTTATGAAAGAATCCACGTTACCAAACAGAGCGGTAGATGATTGGATAGTCAGCTTTCAGAGCATCTTTTCATATCCCATGTATGGTGCACAGGAAAACAGCGTCATTTCAAAATTTGAACACTGTGTAGTTATTTTCATTCAGATATAATTACTTTAATACACAATGTAACGGGTAGAATTGATATGATAATCATGCGCGGATCTATAGAATTTTTCAAGGTAAACATGACATTGCAAAACGATACAAGAAATCACGCAACTCACAGTGGAATTGGCGAAGGTCCGTATTCGTTTTGGTACGTGATGATAAACGAGGCAACCGAAGAACTGATGACCAAACTGACCGCAAACAGCACTCCAGCAACCCAGTGCCTGCGAAGAAAGCGAAACCATGCAAACTTTAGTTGGCCACAGAACATCAAGTTCAGTCAGCGTCGCAATGAAAATTCAATAAAAAAATGCACCTGTCAATCTATTTCAACCGAAGGTTTTCAAACCTGAACATTACACAAATTGTAAAAGCTCTGTTGACAGGAAAGCTGAGAGCATAACAAGATTTTAATTTTAGGGTTCCTTGATTTTGATGGAACGGTTGGATCGCGCACCCTGAATATTCACTTTTTCAGAACATCATAGATTCTTTAATTTCACCATGTAACAATGAATAAGGTCGTCCGCATAACTATTAAGCAAATAAAATCGAGCGCTTTCAAGCGACTAATTCTAATCTCGCACACATTGTGATACCCCAGGCGATGGCTGTGTAGATACGTAATCAACAGATTAGAAAAAATACCAATGAAATGTTCTGCACAAGCCGAATTCCATGGCTGAATTCGCATTTTTTCAGCAAACTAGAAATGTTGACCTCAAAAAGTTTATATGAATCGGAAAGACTTGCCAACGTTTGTTACGAAAACTAAAAATTACGCAAAATTCAAGAAATTTGATTTCCCTTCTGTTTTGCATCAACCGCAAAGAGAATTTGCTAAGGCAGG
Source organism: Atriophallophorus winterbourni (assembly GCA_013407085.1). Lineage (NCBI taxonomy): Eukaryota > Metazoa > Platyhelminthes > Trematoda > Plagiorchiida > Microphallidae > Atriophallophorus > Atriophallophorus winterbourni. Next base: position 43,676 of record JACCGJ010001125.1, read on the forward strand.
AGCCATTTTTGAGGTGATTAATACATATCTAAAACAATATGATTCTGTAATTGCTGGCCTAGAAATTATTGCATATATTTAATTTTTAACGATGGGATCAGAAAAATGCTTTTAAATCAAGATTGTGCTCAGTGATACCGAAAACAAACATGTTACGTAGTTACAAGTAGTGGACAACGCAATCAAAATCATCTGATGTTTAAGTAGCAGACATGCTGCATTTAAAGGGCGTGCTCTGTCGGGCTTTGCATTAAGCGTGTTTGTTATACATCCTCAGTTCACTATTAAATACTGTGGAAAATATTGCCAAACCCTCACCACTCATTTGCTTCAAGACACCATCTTTACCTGATGGCAGTAACATTGGGGACCAGAACGGTTACCATCGTCATATTGCTGAAAATTCGTGAACACGAATAAAATCATTCTTCTTCTTTTTCTTATGTTGAATGTCACCGGATTTTCATTCAGCATTTGAGATTCTTCCATTTAAGCAGCATTTGAATAGATCACATAGTGGGTCACAAAGCTACAGAGTACAAGTTTATGTTGTGATCAATGTATATTCAGTCCAACAGAAATTCGTACAGCTATCCAACTTCTGGTGCGGCAGCACGGTTTGAAGCGAACTTGGTATGCTGATAATAAAATTGGTTAGAGCAACTTTTGGTATTGTTTCGTTTCTGATACACAAGCTTCATCACGGCGTGTTCACGCTGAGGCGGTAGAAATATCAAAGGCTGGCAAGAATGCGGTCAACAAGGTGGATGGGGCCGAAATTTCCACAATCTGGTGTCTGGTTTAGCTGCGAATAAACGATAACGTGCATGGCGCAAAATGTACGCATGGATTGTGCAAACAAGCTCATCTGTCTTTGGTCGTTGATCACACCTGCGTAGAATTTAAACATATTAAGGATAACGCAACACACAAGGTAGTGCGTCAGTTGATCTTGCTCTCGCCTGTTTAACAAGCTCAGTGCCCACCATGGCCTATGCAATGTTTCGTCGAATTAGGATTGGCCAGGCTCGTAGTGACACCCTTGGTCTGACGACGCGAAACTATTAAAACTGTTCTGAGCGATTCGTTACAAACTTTCTTTTCATGAATACGGTTTCCAGATGAATATTATACCTCATTGACCAGCTAGCTGGCGCGTTTCACATTCAAAGTGAAATAGAATCGAACGAAGGAATGCGTCTCTGATCACGAAACTTCATGTGCAAACCGTGCCCGTGTGACAGTTGCGTGATTTGACACATCTCATGCATATGCTGCATTATTCACCTCACATTTGTGAAACCTTTAATATGGAGTAAAAAACGTGTTTCATTACGTTCACAATGGCGTAAAACATACAATTCCTCACCTTATCTAGTTATTGCTCACCTGATCTTCGACTAACAGCTAAAATTGACTTTTAAATTCAAAAACCACAGGCTCAAACTCATTTGCTGTCACATTGAAGTTCATAAAGGCGAACTTCCTGGAATTGTGATCAAAATGACATAACTTTTGAAGCACGTGATACTTACTTCACATGTCAGCGAACACCGCGCGATGGTGTGATCGAAAGCAACTCGTGTACCAACAAATCCTGCGTCCTTATACACCCGTACTCTGCTTGTCATCAATTTCATTTTAAGATAATCACACTACACACGAAACAATCAAATTGATGTACTTAAATTATTCACAATGCTACATGTATCTGATGCAACACGAATAATTGTATTGTATTTTGAACGCAATAAGAACATGGTTCTATTAAGATAGCTAAAAGCAAAAATGCTATCTGAAAGTTTAATGCGTTAAATGATCCAAAAGGGTTAATCGAATGAGGAAATGACGAAGCCAATCTATTAGATCGAAAACTTATACCAAGACATTTCCTAATAAAATCAGGGATTTTGGAATGGCAAAGTTCAGTAGCTAATATTTGAGGCAATACACATTTTCACCCACCCAAATATAAATTTTAAAATTTTGTTCCGTTTAAGAAAGCACGAATTTTTGCAAGCCATTGCTTCGGCAATGTCGATCGAAAAGGTTTTGCACAGAAAAAAAACTGGAGTCTAGCAACCCCAACCTTTCACGAGTTACCTAGTAGATTGTATTGATTCAGAAACCTCTAGACAAACAAATTGGCGAAGAAGAAAATGAAGATGAAGAGAGCTTTATTCTTGTACACGAATTTTCAGCAATATTTTTAATATTTATTCAGTTCGATCTTCCCATAAGAGCAGACCGCATATACTTTTTTAGAAAGTTTCTAAGCGAAAATACTCGAATAGGGTTTAATCGCTTTTTGAAAAGGTACGAATCGATTTCCCTGTTTTGTATATACTATAATAAATGAAAGTGGTCCACTTCATCTGATCGGTGATAATACAATACTGGAAACGGGAGCGAAAGGCACCGGATCATATTGCGAAATGAGAAATTAAAATATAGACATTTGATTAACCCACAAACAGTGACTGACTCACAGTCCCAAAAGCGTGACGAAGATCGGAGTCAAAACGACACTGAATTGAAAATCGTTCGAGAGGTACCATGTCCACAACATGCACTAGGATAAATAAGCGTAAAACATGTTCAGTATAGTCGTGTGACAAAACGTACGATAAATTTATAATAAAAAGGGATTGGGGAAAATAGCGACATGCTACGTAGTTGGAACAGTTAAGTTAACAAACTCTTGTAGTCAAATTGATAACTCGTTCTGAGTTCTGCGTTTATTTAACTGAAACAATGAGCTCAACCCTTAACTCACTGAAAGTTCAATGTAATGTAAGAACGTCTATATCAAGCAATACAATAACATTCAATACAGATCGAATGAAATCATTAGATACTGGTTCGCTGTTAGTTAAAAACGATCTTAGCTTATTTCATTTGATTATTGCGTATAACAAGAGCAAGCAATTCGCTTTGGGACTGTTCCAGTATTAGCAAGATATTTGAATATATTTGAGTCCGATCGGTAATCTATATTCATGGAAAGAAAGATTGGAATGAATCGGTTAGAGCAGATTTTTAGTAAACTTTCGCTTCTGATACAGAAGCTTCGTCAGACTAAGAGTGCCAGTAAGAACAAGGTTCAGATTTAAACGGTATTTGCCAAACTCATCCCAGGTTAACTAAAATAAACAGGCGAGATCAAGATAGAATGATACATCTTTTACAACCTGTGATAATCCAGCAGTTGTTCAGTTTGCGTGGAGATGCGAACCTATATTTCAGTCCGAACTCACATGGTTTGACACATCCCAACACATAACCAACAATGGAGTTTACCGCTGCTTCATTAAACCAAGTAATGCTGATCCTATTTTCCGAACATCAAGAATGTAAACGACGAATAATAATCTAGAATGTGACTGTAATTACGGATATGTTGTGTCTCATAATTCAACTATAATCCACAGTAACTTCAGGCAACTGCATCAACGCTGCGAGGAGACAATACAAAGGACATATATAAAATTATCCGGTTAAATTCATTTTTTTTAAATTTGCCGAAGCAATCACTCCACAAACCTCAGAATCAGCAGAAGCACTACCATCCTGTCAACACCTACAGTTCTCGGGTACTCGGTTTGAGCTCATACTAAACAGCTATTTTTATCTTTCATACACTTCACCCACCAAAATCTAGAAGCTCAATAATACTGTATCGCAAATCTTCGTTCGCATGGCTTTGTATCAATAACCTATTGTAACAAGTTGCTCTCGGTTTTCGGAATTGTTCCTTAACCACGGGATATCTACCCTAATGCATTTCATTTAAATATAGCATCACAGATTCATTCCATAGGCACAGTCTCTATGTATTGGGTTTCATGATTCACTCAAACCAATCTCACTGTCACCACCTAAAGCGGAAATAACGAACAGGTAATGGGTTGCAAGCATCAAAGTGGACCTTAGTGTAAATGGGATGGGCGAGTCATACAAGGTTATATGAAGGTATCCACAGCATCAATTATTAAGCGGGAAAAATCATGTAAAATGTTTTGAAGCTTTATGTGAAACTTCTTTGTATGATTTACGGTACACTAGGTATTTTAAAACGTATCTGTTTATTTTATCCACCTTGCTGCAAATCTTTCGCTTATATCTGCCAACTATCCAAATTAGCCCGAATGACTGACGAATAGGTAAGTTAACGGAATACTTTGGCTGACGAACAAGTTTTCGCGTCACGCGTCAGTCACGTGAATCGATCATTTCAATACATGCTGAGACAAGCTGATCAGGTCAAGGTCGTAAGTAAGGCTAAATCCGACATGATGATTTTAACTACTACGGCAGGTGCTTTCATGTTATCGAAGAACATTTAGTTTTGGCACAGCGTTTTGCCTGAGCACTACAAATGACCAATGCTTCACCTTTGAGTGTTATTATTATTATTATTATTATTATTATTATTATCACACAAGTCTTTACAGACGATGTGCCAACAAGTATCCCATGATGAGGGTACATGATGAAAGGAAAAAGAAAAAAGGGGGATTTTTTGTCTGTCTGTTTGCACATTCCGTTTTTGATTTTTTTGTCTTTTTTGGAATAAGGGAGGGGGAGGGTCACTGATAAACAGGAACACAAGCACGGCAGGATTCTCGCCACTTGTTCCTTTCTTTTGCCACCACACTGAGTGTTATCAGCCACATATCTTCACGGTCCTTCGGACCCCAGTTGAGTGTAATCTCAAAAAACTTGCACGATGATGATCACTATCATTATTCACAGCATTACACAGGCAGCAGGTATCGAAAGTCTAAGCCCCGCAAAACCATAACATAATAAATCCTATAGATGGGGAATTTTTGGATGGACTAAAAGATCTACTTGAACATGTTTATATAAAACTGATAGAAAAAAGAAGAAAAACGGTTTTTTGCGTACAATCGGATTTTCAACGCATTGCGGTGTTTACAAATCTAGTGCTCACACACCGCAACTGGTTTTCATCTATTTGCCTTGATCGAGTGGATACAGTAAGTTTAGGTTCAGAAAACCTCAAACAGAAGAGAAGTGCTGATTCTGTGAATTTGTATTTGAACTCTGTGGTTGGTTGTACGAAGCTAGTTGAGTGGATTCAAACCCTGGCTCTATTCGGTAGATATTCAGATTTAGGCTAAGTACGGTCTGCAGCAGAACAGTAATCGTAGTATAAAAACGAGCTTCTTTTGGCCTCTGTTTGATATTTGAAGGGTACTTCTAAGAAAGACTATGTTGGGCAAATAAGATGAAAAAACACCGACAGAACGAAGTTTTAGTTTAATATTCTAAATACCAAATTTACATTACATGCAACGCACTGTCTAGCTTACAATTTTATTGTCGTACTTTGCCATATATTAATTGTCTTGACCATTCAAATCGAATCTCATAGTGTAACGTATGCAACGACACTGAAAGCTTGACAACTAGGCACAAGATTCAAGATTTATGGTTGAAAAAGCCACTAACTTTACAATAACTACAGAGTTGAATTATAGGCACAAATGTTTTGTGTATAGACAAGATGAATAGTACCTCGTGGCTGGGATAGTTTTTTAATAGTTGGGGTCAAAATTAGGGTTTGCTCTCACACACTTGTCAAGTTTTGATTTGAATATAACTGAACTGCTAGAGTTTACCAAATGGAGCAAGTAAGGAAGGTCTGTACTAACACAGTCTTAAGAAACCCATTTACTTATAATAAGACTGCCAATCAATACAGAGGAGGCGCACTGAAAGTGACAGAACGGAATACAGAGCAACAATGGTAAACTGCGGTGAATAGTCATCATTTGGAGCATGTGCATTGTGAGATGTTAAAGAGATTCCGTGAAAATTGGTAAGAGAGGATGGGCCTAGCCTAAATTGACGTTTAGTCACATTGCTTTTCCTCGAATACGCAAACAAAGTGCTATCTGCTTCACAACAGATGAGGTACTTATAAACAGACAGCAGGTTAATCCGTTGGACGTTCCAACTGTTCACTTCTGATTGGATATCTCACCAGACAGTGGAGCTTTGCGATCGGAAGTGTATAGCCTTTACCTTGACGAACTAATTTTAAGATGCCAGATACCTGTTTTAGCCCGTTGAACAACTGCGAGTCAAATGCGCGGGAAATGAGCTGGACTGTGTGCTAGAGCCGAAATGGGACGCATCCATATTGACCAAAAAGTACTCGCAAGAAGAAAAAAAGAAGAAAAATATCATTATCTGTTCACACGAATTTTCCGCGACCAAAATTGTTAATGATATTTTGACCTAGCAACATGCTATTGTTACAAGATTGTGCAAACCTGAATGTGAATAAAATAAAAAAGTTGGGGCACTTGTATATTATGTAAAAACGATGTTCAAATTGAACCTAAAGTATAAAAGATCTTTCTATCACGGACTACATTGAAGACCACATTGAAGACAATGCATAAATCGTCAGTTTGAAGCTGGCTAACCTGGAGTAGTTATTTTAGGTAGAACGAAGACACTTTTGGCGGTTTACATTCAACTGACTACTGGATATTGCTGTGAAAGCTTAGGGAGATTTGGTTACTCTCGAATCTGACTAATTCACCTAATCTTTGTGGATTATGAACCAACAATGTTGAATCGTAAACAAATACTTGATATCGGCTGACACTAGCAACGATAGATGAGATCGATTACCATAACACAGGCATTGGTATGTACCGAGAAACTAAACAACTCAGGATATTTTACCTACAATTAATAATTTGATTTCAGAACGTGTGATCGAATTTGGGAAAAATTAAAAAATATATTAAATATGAGGAGAGACTGCATTGCGGCGATTCAAGGTATATCAACTGGACAATGCAAACTTTCAGGTCAAAAGTAGAAAACAATCTTAAACAAATCGGCGCTAAAATGTGACTTTAATCTTCGTTTTTATTTGAATTTTCTAACCACGGGTTGCACTCACCGGTCGATCGGTATAGAAAAAGTTGTTCAGAAATGTGATCCACCAATGATCTCTGCAACCGCGCAATTCATCATTCGACTGAGGATTTTGTGGATAAAGCGGTCCATCGGTCAGATATGGGAAGAAACCCGTGAACAGTATGGTTACGAAGAACCACGTAGGTGCAATTCTGTATGATAAAAATAGATGGTTTGACGCGAAATCACTCAGTGATTCTGCATTTGAACACCGTGGTTCTTTGCATAAACCTTATTTAATAGTGTTTTCAAAGTATAACTTTGCCAACCACCATTCTACGCTATCATGGTTCGTTAAGCGTGCTCTCACTAAATTTATCTGATGAACACAAACACAGAAACTGGTTTGTTGTGGGAAAGCGTCTTGAGCGTTCGATCCGCGATTATTTTGTGGTTCTGAATTTGAACGCCCTATTGAACAGGGATTTCACTGTCAAAAATAGTTTATCACATTACCGCTATTCCACATTTTTGAAAGCAAGACAATCGCAAATTGGTTGCCGATTATAAGTTAAGCGAATATGAGAACCAGAATACATTGGTATTGTCAACCGTTTTGAGCGCTTGACCAGACATGGCTCAGTGATTTTGTATTTGAAGATCATGGTTCGTTGTACGAACCCTAATTAACAGTGGCTTCCGAGTCTAACAATGTTTACTACTTTATCACTGTTTCAAGGCTCACTGTCTCCGACTGATGACGGCAGACAGCCAGACACCGGTTGTGATAAAAACAATGAATTTGTCATTCGTAAGCGTCTTGAGCGTTTGGCTGGAAATTATTTTAGATTCTATATTAAGCGATAGCTAACATTGGATTTAGTTTATAACATTATTTACCACTTTTCTACAGTTTCAAGGCCTACGGAGCCTAAACTAAATATCGACATCTGTTGTCAGCAAACGGCGGGAAACCGATTGTAGGTTTTCCGTGTAAGGGATTTGAGCAAACAAATACATTGCTTATGATTTTGTTTTGAAAATCGGTTCATTCTATGACAATTGTGTTTGGTAGAGGTACCCAGAGAAATAGAGATCATAATTGATGAAAATTTTCAAAATTGACGAGGCGAATGTGGCATTATAAGAGAATTTAGGACAACGTTTTTGGAGATTGGAACCAGGTTTTATAAGGTGGCTCAGTTAGCCGTTGATGTAAAGATCAAGTATAGTTGAATTAGCCTAATCACGATGGTGCTCGAGTCAAAGCAAGAAAGTTGCTGCTCAGGGAGTAGGCTATATAATACACTGACAATGCATATCTTCCGCTTCAGGTGGGATTTGAACCCCGACCACCATTGTAGTCCCATGGCTTAACGACCTGGGCTCACATAAGAGCGAAACTCGAGTCCAGTGCTTCCATTATGGACCGTCGTGATCAACTTTGTGAATAGTTCTATGGGTTTGGCACGGATGAGTATTTAAAATTAAAAACATTCTCCAAACCTCACTTAATACACTGGACAAGTTTGATCGCTTTGTAATAAATGTTCTCAATTAGAGCAATGAACATTTCGATATCCAGGGTTGGGTTCTACAGTGTGAGATTTCTTTGTAATTCAAAGTAATTATTTAATATGTTTTTTGAAGATACCGAATAAAAAATCTCGAAAACGCGTTGTATTAAACTCAGCCCGGAGGAAGGTTTGTAGTTATCCTCACACTTTAAATTGAGTTTCAGACTTTATAATACCCAAAAATGCGAACAATGTGTATGGCTTCCTTATCTGAATCACTTTATATTCACCACAATTTCTCAGCATATTGTATGGGCAGATAACCCAATAGCTTATTATAACATTTTATCAGCTTTTTTTATAATTGATGTCACACACACGAGTAACTGAAATGTTGCCGGCTGAGTAATGAACTCGATGCCGGGTCCGTTTCAATAAGATTTATTTAACTTGTTGCCCATCAAGAGTGACATGACTACTGTCTCTACTGTCACGCCAAGGCACTGAACAAAATACTACAAATCGTGAGTGTTCCTTGTAAAATGTGCGAACTGATTAAATTAATATGGATTTTTGTCATGATAAACATACCGAATAAAGCGAAGAAAGATATACTGTACCCAGAATCCAATTTTTCTACAACATCCTTTGATATGCTTCATAATTGGTATGAGAATATAGCAGGCCAACATTCCTCTGGCGAATAAAATTAAAAAAAATCAGGGTTTTAGCGCAGCATAATTGAAAATGCTTTTGATTATAAACTAGCTTTAAAGGATCAATATGCGAAAATACTTAATCGATAGAAGCAATGTGAAAAAATGCTTTACATTACAGCATTCAGTTGGTCAATTTCTATTGAAATAAACAGAAATGTTATAGGAAAGTGGCGCTGAATAAAACTGCCAAGCCACGGAAAAGAAGAAGAATCCTAGAATACCGAGGTCTTATGTGTTTTAGGACCTTGAAGTAAATCATTAGTGAATATTAATATCGAAGAATCTGCCTTAAGAAACCTGGTGATATACGGTTTGTCTGAATAATGCCGTGGATGGGCGGGTTTTTTCCAAAGAAGGGGCGTTTGAACAGTACCCATTTACAGTAAATTAACCCGCATGCAGCTTACGACTGTGCCGCACATTGCCACGATCATGTTTGTGCTTTCATACATACATGATTAAATAAATTGCCACAATGTGAAACGGCAGTAAATTATAAAGCATACACGCATAGAAGTCAATAAAACATCGTGTTAAAAATAGAACCATGGAAGCAAATGAGACGGGAAGATCCTAGTCAGCTTGTGTAATTACGGTAGAGATGCAGTATACTTAATATAGTTGATACAGCTAAACTAGCGAAACAAACAACCCAGCTCAGCCGATACCCACTCCTTGCATACCCAAATTATTAATACTAAAATCCGTACGATAGAAGTGTGTGATATTATTGATGAAAACTTAAATGATATCAAAGGATAACATCATTCGTGGTTTGACATTGTTTATGGTGTGTTGTGAATAACAGCATTTTTCAGAGAATGTCTAAAAATGCACATCTGAAATGACCAGAAGCCTCATCACACGTTGAGCACAGCAAAAATGTTTTGATACGCTAAATTGTTTGAGTATCCCACAATGGGTGAAAACTTATTTTGAAGCAAATTTTCCAAACAGCATCTACTTGATAATTTGTTTTGTCTAGATCAGCTACAACGTGAAAGTTGTTACGCTTACGAGATCAAAAAGAAGGTGTCCACGCTGAAGGATCCATTACGAATGAGTTGATATCCCATGTCATTTTTCATCTCTTCCTTGTACATCAATGCATTATCTGAAATGAATATTTGGTACAACGGAATCTTAAGAAGACGAAGGGTGTTAGGCTTTGCAAAATGTAAATTAGATAATCAGTTTTTCCACTCAATGAACAATTTCATAATATTTGACAACTATTTTCGTGTTTAGCCACATACAGAAGCTAAGGGAAAATTTAATTCCAGCTATAGTAGGACACTAAGGTTGCTTCGGTTGAAAAAAACATTCGAAATAATATCCAATTTAAAGAAGCTGGATTAGTTTATTGAAAGACAAAATACTCAGGGTGAACTATTTTATTTAACAACCTGAATGTATTTCATCCAGATTGGTGCAATCACCAAAAGCTTTTTAATAATAGGCAGTTTGACTCAAATCGCTAGAAGGAGACGATAAATTATCATCTATGATTTTTTTAAAGAAAGCACAGATAAAATAATCTCCGTCATTCAGACATTTTCAAACTATATATTATCGTGGGCTGTGTGACTCACGGAAATGCATGCAAATAATTATTTGGGTTTTACCCCCTCTGCATGGGTGTGGGAATATGTAATTTAACAAGTTGGTATTGTCAACCTTACTCAACAGTGGCTTGCAAGTTTATACCTTGTTTACAATCCCTCTACCGTCTCAACGCATGCGGATCCTGATCCTACTGTCCCTACCGGATGCGAGGAAACAACAGAAAACCGGTTGTAGTATGTGTGAGGGAAATGGACGCAAAAGTGTATTTTGTTCAATACCGTGGGTTTAACCCCATCCGCATGTGCGTGGTTACATTTGAGTGAACAGGTTGGTCGTCACAACTTTACCCTTGTTATTACATCATTAACTCCAGAAGATAAAATTAATGCATCTACTCAATTTATTTAGATCTCAGAGTTAATGAATATGGATAAATATTTTGCGAAATTGAAAATATCATCCAAAGTTTACTTACTGAAAACATTTGTCCCAACTAGTCTAATACCCTGTGATTTATTATACACATGGCAAGTAGCGAATGCTCAACTGACTTGCAACCATATAAACAAAAAATCCTCATAAATAGTGTAAGGAAGATTACAAAACCTGCAGCAGAGTAAACAGAAATAAACTGTCATGTGGTACTGACACCTCATGCGAAACATGCATTCAGTCAACTTTCGCGAACGAGTAAACTTGAGCAGCAATCATTAAAAGGAGATCAATATTATAAACAAGGTTATACTTGTATGCCAACTGTTATATAGGGTTCGTACAACGAACCACGATGTTCAGAGACGGAATCACAAAGTGATTCTTGGTCAAGCACTCGAAGCGCTTATGGATGACCAAAGTAATGTGTTGCTCACATCCCCATCCCTTACACACCACTACCGGTTTCTGGCTGTTTGCCGTCGTCAGGTGTGTAAGGGATGGGGATGTGAGCAACACATTACTGAGACCAATATTATGTTTAGCAAAATATTGATAAATCTGAAGTGTTGTGTAGCGCCAAGTATATTGTAAGGATTCCAGGATTCAAAGATTTATGGTTAGAAAGTTAATACTTTAAGTATTCATTCTGTATGGGAAATGTGGGTTTCCTTCAAACGGGAAGACAGCAAAAGTGATCACATCAACATTCGAAATCGATTAAATTCATGAAAGTGAGATTATAGCTGATGGAGATTGATAAAATAACAATGAATAACGATATTTTTTTATGTACACTCACTGATATAATATGTTTGATAGGTGAAGTTATGCACATATATTATCCAAGCCAGAGTAATGACACGAATTCCATCCAAGCAAGCAAACGGATTAACTTGCATTCGGCCATCGCTTCCCACGGTCTCATTGGGACGCTTTTGCCAAAGTTTCCACAAGTTAAATGGGAACGAAAATACAAGCAAGAAGGCGCCACATACACAATATTTATCGAAGAAACCTGCGCAGATAACACAAATATTGATTAATTGGGGCAAGGTTACATTTTGCATGAAGCAATAAATTACAATCAAACTGGATGTATTTGGGACCAATCTAATGATGTTTATATGCCGGATAGAGCGCCGATTAAACATTGCCCTTGTTCTGTCTATCAGCCATGAACTGATCAAATGTTGTCTCAGATATCAAAAGTCATCCCCAAACAACTTCCCCAGACTGTTCCACAAATTAAACCCACAGAATAGCGAATGTATGAAAGACGTCCCGAACAAAATTTGATTGGGATGAGTTAGCTCACGACTCAATGGAGGTAGAGTCAATAAATCCTTACACAGTGGTCAAATCACAGTATTAATACGTATCGATTGATAAAAATCCAATCTTGAGCAGCAAATGTTGTTGTCCAAGGTCAAGTTAAACTGGATACAAACGCGAAATTTGTTCATCAATCCGTATGAGAATCTAGGTAGGATTCTTGAAAATATAGATCTAACTTAAATGTGATCTAATTAAAGTAAATTATATAAACAAACAATTTTTCTTGCTCAAGTAATAAGGTGGAAGAAAACTTTTTAAAGGCGCTTTCTTCGTTTGGAACTAGTGAAAAGTGACCCACACGTTATCCGATGCGGAACAAGCTGGAGATAAAATCAATGCTAATACGAAATTAGAAAAGCGAAACATTCATGAGGTCAAGTTCACACGTCTTACCACTCCGGTAATCCATGAAAGACAATCGAAATTCTGGACACATTTCGAGCAAGTGCTGCTCAGCTTCACTCGGCGTACTTGGTTCTGTGGAGGTCGCCGCAGAATCGGGGTGGATTGTATGCAGTTCGGGCTCTGAGTCACTCGGTAGATATTTAAATTGATTCAGGTAACTCGCTTTCCATTTCAAATATAAGACCACATCCATAATTGATCCGATAACAACGAAAGCTAAAACTACGCAGCTGATGACACTACGTACAGGAGGAACAAAGTAAGACAAATAATGTGATTTAAATAGAAAACGAATCCAGAATTATTACAAGAAAATTTGAAAGGATTTCGTTATAAAGTGTTTGACTAACGTTTCGCTTCGGACACAGAATTTCAGTCATACCAAGAACCGCTAGTAGGAACAGTATTCAGGTTTAGTTTTCCTTCAGCTGACAAATCCGAAGTTGTCTAAAAAATTCTCTGATCAAGAAAAATTTTGTTGCTCCCCAGCATGTGGGGAAATTCTATTTGTTTATTTGCAAATCTTATTGACCGACTATCCTTCTATTGTAACCGGCGTGCACGTGCGGGAGATTGAATCTTAATGCTGTTTCGTTGAAGAATCGAATAGCGGATCATAGACATGTCTGCTCTATTCACACTGACTGCATGCCTTCCAATGTTTCCACCTTCCCATCACCTCTGAAATTGGTGATTTCAGACATATATCCTATGTTAGTTTAACTAGTAGTGATATTCTCAAATGTTTGCCCTGGTAGTTACTTTTATCGACACTGTTCGATAAGCAAACTAAAGAAGTCTAATCATTGAGCTAAATTACTGAGGTGCAGTCGCTTATATGCTACTCATATACCAACGTTATTCACGATTCTACCCATTCCCACAGACTCGTATGGTGAATAAGTTATTGAAACTCTAGCCTACCACGCTCGTTTCGTTTTTGTTGATGGCATGTTACCTGTTAAATAACGTTTATTTTCGCGTTCTGTTTATCCATGCTTGGCAAGTTGATAATTCAATACATGATAAATTCCAACAACTGTGTCCAACTTCATCAAGTAGTGATTTTGATAATGATTTAAGTAACATTTCAGGATGTGCTAGGTATACTTCAAAACCGCATCTATGCCGATCGACTTAAGTATATTATAGATTTCACTATACGCTGTGCTTTTGCTAAAGCCTGCATATGAACGGAGATAATAATTCCTTAGACTCTACTTCGTTAACAACCTCGATTTTTCGAGCAAAGTTATAAAAAGAACGATTGAATGATTTAGCTCTGCAACGATATAACGCTAAGAAGCATTCTTATAGTGTGACGCAGTTTATGGAAACAGGTTTATCGGTCTACAGCAGTTGAACGCACATGCACCCAAATAAAAGATATTTCACAGCATTCGGAGGCGTACGACAATTGATATTAAGCCTACTTGTCTATTTAAAAATGTTGAGCGCCCGCCATGAACTGTGCGTTTCCAAATCAACGTAAACAGCGTAAATAATAACCTAAATTATTTTCTACTAGTAACACTTAGGTAGACAAAACTATCTCTTTCAGAAACGAAGCGTTACCAAGTGTTCTACAAAAGTAATATCTACATAAGGTGCATAATATTTTCACAAATTCGATTTTTTATTTACAGTAAGAGGTTACGCATGAGCGCGACTTTTATTATTAAAACAATTTAACTAATGCTAACGTCCACAGACAAAACTTGGTCAACATGGTTGGAAAAAGACTTTCTGCCAATCGAAATGATTTATTATAAAGGAAATAAAATATTTGGCAGATTGTGCGACCTACCATGTGAGCAGCGACTCTTTAGATTCGATGGATACACAGTCGTGCGTAAGCGATTTCGAGAAAAGTGAATAAAAATGGGTGCGTCATAGCAGCTTAGAAACCATTGGAAACTCGTTTCCAGTCTTCCGGCAAGCTATCACGCGGTTTATTTCCAACCGTGTATGTGGTTGTAACTTTTATTTACCACGTTTAGGCTTTCTATAGCAGTATATCACAATAAATTAAGAGCATTAGAAGATATTATGTTTGGGAGGCTGTTAACTCATAACTCTAATTCTGCAACGCACACCCTTTTAGATAAAAGTTTGCCAAAACAAAAGTTTTTCAACAATATATTTTCATACCAATACATATGGGATTTATTTTAGCACCCTCATGCAATAGGCTTACTAACATGGAATTCCTACACATAATTCCGCACACACACTACGAAGAGCAGATTCCATTGCCAAACTCAAACCGTTCAAATCTTTCCATAATACCGCATCAGCATTACCTACACAATGTTGAGTTTCATTGCCAATAAATAAAATCCATTGTACACACTGTTTAATAATTATATTTGGATTTCCTAATAATTTATACATATAACATAGACGGCTTCAACGAAGGAAATCACGGTCTGATGTTGTCACAAACGATTATTTAAGAATGTGCACTTACAGGGCAAATGTGAAGAACTCATCCTGAGGTAATTCTTCAGGACGCTTATGACAATAAGTGTAGCGTTCATCAATTTTAATTTTCCCCACGCCGAATACTAAAAGAACATTGGGATGAGTACGAAACCGTTACCTTTTTCAGAAAGATTAACCAAATCTTCCGAGGAACAGTCGGATGGCAAACACACGCCAATTGTTATACCGACATCCTACACAGATGAAATGTAAACAAAGGAACATACAATAGCGACATCCGGATCATCGATTACGATTGGTATTCTGAGGTTGCAGTAACGTCCACGAAGCGGTGCTCCACTTGACGAGGTGAAATTGGTGACGATCTGATTGCACATTTCGAAACTACCAATCCATGTTAAGTCTCCCCCAGATAAGCCTGGTGGCATTTTGCCAGAGGAATCTATGACTGTAAAATACGAAATAATGGAACATCACTTACTAAAGAACATGGAGGTAGTAAAATATAAGCAAAACAAATTTTAAAATTTGTACGGAAACGCATGAATATTCGGAGTCCAATCAAAAGTAACTTTACTGTCAAACTTTAGAAAATCAGTAAACCAGTAAACTAATAGAAATCTAACTTGAAACATTGATCCTTAAAACGTTCATGGTATCGCAACGTCAAGAGATTATTTGTTATTTGGAGGGTCGTTAATATCGTGACCATTTTTTCAGGATTCTTCAAATCGCAATCAGATTATTAACTCAATCTCACCTCAATCTCGTGTCTAAAATACTTAAAAAGGTATCTTGCTATGAATTATTGTACAAAGAATATTTGTGGTTAAATGGATACTATTGTAGTTGGTATTGCGTCCAAAATCCCAGTTTAAATGTAAAAGCATCAAAATCATGAAAGAATTAAAAAATTTCATTCTAGGTAAAATTAATAATAAACAGATAGACCAAACCATACGCAGAAGTGATGTTAATCCAGATAAAATCATATGTACCGTATCACCTCAAAATGTGTCTTTGTAAAAAATGTACATTGATCCAATAATAAATTTACCGAACATTTTTGCCATTAATTTTCCACGGAGAAAAATTCTGCGACCTTATTTTGCATCAAATTCGGTTTCAACTGTAGACAAGTGAACGCGATATCCAAAAATTTACCATTTAACTTTAGTTAATTATCGATTTGGAACAATCGCGTATTCATGCATTCGCATCAGATACGCATGTAAACGTCAAAACATATTAACATTGGAGGTAGAAATCTCTCAGAAATTCTCTTTCATAGATCAAGATGCTTCTTATAATGCGCTAGAAAATCGTTTTGTTGTCACCATTATTTTTACGTACAAGTTGGATATATGCTTAGATAGGGGAGCTTAATCTAAAAGCCTTTCAGGGATTATATATGTTGACGCCTTAGCAACCACATGCTGTATATGACTGTGTGGTACTTTGCATGATTCAGGATTGTGAATGTATACATACTCACGACAAAACGAGTGTCGTCTGTTTTCTTATAGACAAAGGTGCAAAATATCTTTTTTCACATCGTATAAGTAATGCAAAGAGGTACACACAGGCATTTCTATGAAAACGGTAGTTCAAAAATGATTCCAAATTAATTTTACCATTTGTTTGACTAAGAGCAAATTAAACTATATGAAAAAGTCCGAACGAATTTAAATAAATTGATCACAAATACCGTCTAGTTTGAGATCATATGGAGATTTTAGACAAAATAATGTCATTGAAATTATCAATTCAATGAAGATATGCAAGCCCGTGGTGAAGCTAATTCAAAATAATTTACATTTTAGAAAAAATATTAATAAAATTTAAACATATATTCAAAATTAGAGTATAAGATTATGTGCTTGTCAATAATATCAGAAATTTCTCCCTCAAATATTTCACAATATTATTACAGAAGTTGAGGTTCAATAATCAAAACTTCAGAAATTAGTAAATATATACTCGACAACAAAAACTTTAAACAAATTATCAATTGCACTTACATTTGAATGGCCAGGTTTTTCCCTCCAAAACAGCCTCCGTAATGTACAGAAAATCTTTTGTACAAGCGCTCATGATTTGCTGCCCACTACTATTTGAGAAAATAGCTCTTTCACGATAGAATAATTTATTATAGGCAAATGCAATTTTCAAAAGAAATTTTGTAACCTTTTCGTATAAAACTGCATCTTCTGCAATGCGATCATATGAGTCGATTACATCGAAGTCATGCGCACAAATAGATGACACAACAAGCGTCAAAGATATAAACTTTAAAATCATATTTGCATTTAACCCGTGACACGTTAGCAAATCAAAAATGTGGCTGAAGTTTCACCTTAAATTCAGCATGTTTAAACAAGCATGAAAATGGATTCCGCTTAGCTTATGAAACTCGTTTGTAGTCTGATGAAAATTATTATGAAAAGCAAGGAGAAGCTTTTTAACTAGAAAATCGACAAAAATGATGTCTATTTCTCGTTCTGAATCCATTGAATTAATGTTACAATGGTACGCTTAAATTCAGCTTGCTCGGTGCGCTGTGGATTATCAACTTCAGGCCACATATCAATGGTTTGTCTTAAAAAGTCGGGTTCGTTTACCCAAAATTCCAATCAAGACAATTCCATAGATCCCTCGTGAGGTCAAATCAACTGGATTCGATCAGGTACCAACATACCTCTATTGACATGATATCGTGAGTTCAAGTTCGTGTATTAACGTCAAACGATTCGCTATGAACGTTGAGAAACAATTAGTTCGATTGATTATATAATACAAAACGGTCATCGAATTAGTCCAGAATCAAACGTTTTTGACACGTTCACCCAAAGCGGACGACATTGCACCAAATTTATGAACTGTCATCCTATCGGAAATGTTTCTTACTTGCGCTGCTTCACTCAACATCTCGTTCAATAACGAGCGTGCAACAATATGAGGCATACCAAACCTTTTCTTTAGAATGCTGGGTACTGTTTTATAACCTTCTTCAGGCAGTAACATCACACAAGCGTCAACAGCTTTTCAAGCATTACCTCGGGAATCATACAAGACTTCCAAAAAACGCTGGCCAGAATCACAAGTTTTTGATTCTACTAAGCATTTAAATTGCTTGATAAACTTCCAGTAGTCCACTGGATTACCATCTAATGACAACAACTCTACTCTTGGCAATGAAGCGGAATTGTTGATGACTCTCTGTGGCGCCTTGACGACTTCTGTCGATCAACGGTACGAGCGATAGAAACATCAGCCACCTGATCGTCGTTGATACTACATTCGATCAACCAGGCCATGGTTTCTTTGGCTATCACTAAATGTTGCTCTAATTCACGTTCACGCGAAGACAGCTCTCGTTTAGTGTCTAACTAAGGACTACCTGAACACGATATAAAAGTGCTACGTGAGGCGGAAACAACATTGTCATTATAATCACTATGAACTTGACTCTCCGTTGGGTTCAAACGTTATAATTTTCTAGTCATTATAAATGAATGTAGAACAGCAAAGATTAAAAACAGTAACACAAAGGTCGTCACCAAGATTGGAATTTAACAAAATAACGGCGCGAAGTTCAAAGTTCGATACTCGTGCCAATAAGTTGGCGATCAAAATTGACCGTATCCAATTGAGCACTTCAAAGTTCTATATTTCTCGAATGGAACGAAACCGCGATGAGAATTGTATTGACTAACGTCGTTGGGTAACGCGTAGACCACCCGCTTCTTAGTTTTACAAATTCAGAACAACGATTCGGATATACTACTGTACTGTTAACAAGAATAAAAGGGATTTGCAATGATCGTTATGCCAAACCTCAAAGGATATCTTGTTTTTAAATTCTATTCAGAAGCGAGTGTCCATCGATGAATGTAACTACAGTCTATACAATGCCGAGGTAAATGGACGATCGCGTGATGAAGAAGAATCCTTGTCTCTCGTAAGGCGATCACAAATTATTTGACAGTGAAAAGGAGCTTAAGCTACATGCGTAGTCGACTTGAACATGATACTGTTTTGTTTGAGCGTAACAACAAGATTGTTGCACATCATTTGGAGACTGTTTATATCGGACCCGTTTTGGATAATGCAAAGGAGAATAATGCTTGGCAATCCCAAGAAACCGGAAAAGCTAAGAATACTGTTCGATTGTGCGGCTAAGCACAATTGTGTGTCGTTGAATGATGTACTATTTCAAGGAAAAAATCTGACGATAAATTTAATCAATAAATAAACAAATTTTGTTCTTTGAAACCCACGACATGTTATTCATGATCAAAAATTACTAAGATGTTTGTATAATCAGATTGTAGTATGCTCATTTGCAAAAAAAACATTTTCAAGGTCATTTCTGCGGCGGAATTTGACGTTCAATAAACGTAAAGCTAACAAATTGATGTGTTGCTCAAAGCCACCGATGACAGCAAACAGCAAGAAACCTGTAGTGGAGTGTAATTTCGGTGGATGTGAGCAACACATCACTTTGGACATCCGTAAGCGCCTTGAGTGCTTGACCACGAATCAATAAGTGATTCTGTGTTTCACCATGGTGTTCCGTTATACGAACCCTATGCAACAGTGGCATTCAAGTATAACCTTGTAAAGGTTACAAGTTGCTTCCGGATAAGCTGTACGTGATCTGATATTATACAAAAGCAAAGACATTGCACGAAAAGTCAATGAATGTTCTTAACAGAATTGATGTTTAACAGATAATGTCCATCGAAAATGCGTTGAAATCTCTGTTGTTGATTCCCCAAACTTTTCATTTTGATTGTCCGAAATAGGTTGATATATCCTAAATATGAACCTTTTTCTTGTCCGCTAAGCGAAGGGAATTTATTCCACTAGGTTGAGGTCTCCTGTGTGCCAGTTTTATTTGGATGCGGATTGAGAAATTATGCTGTGAACGTAATAATAATAATATTACTATATTCTTGGTAAACCAAGGCATGCGAAACATGATCAGGTTATCAATATGTACAAACTAGATAAATTGTAAAAGTGACATTATCAAGCGGAATTTTTGAACATTTTTCCGTTTAATAAAGGATGGTAAATTTACAAGGGTAAGAAAGTTAATTGTTTTTTCGCGCAATGTCTTACAGTAATAAAGTTTCATCTAGATTGCATCGAAATAAGCAAATGAACAGGATGCGATTAATTCTGGAGCATAGATTAAAAAAAGAAAATAACTGAAAAAAATTAAGAATGAAATGGTGCGTGTGAAGATATAATTGTCGCAGTAAAAATATAATATATTTAATATCAATTTTCAGGAATGCCATCATTATATAAATCATCATGTAGAACATCTAAGTTAAGACGATCGCGAATGTTTTTCATGGTCAATAATGAAGCCAGATGAGATTTGAATTCATTTGAAGAGGAGATGTGTCTCATATATTTTGTATGAAGTTTTCAAAGTTTAACATATTTAGTGGAGTAAAAATTGTTTCTTACTTTAGTACGAATCCTTGGTCATTTAAAAGTTGTTTCTCAAGCTATGCTTAAAATCATGCTGTATGTGAAGATTCGAGCTTATTTGTATATTATCCGTTGACAGTTTTTTGAAGAATAAGATGAGATTATGCTTCAGTCTGCAAAATCATAAGGGATAGAGGTCAAGTTTTATACTCCTTTCTCTATAATATTGTTTGGTGGTATAACCGATGATGGATTTTGAGAAAGTACGTTGTATCTTTTCTAAAACTATGCCATCGGATATATTTTTATTGCTATATAATATGTTACAATAGTCTAGAAGTGGAATGGTGAATTATTTATATACTTCTATTTTACCTGGAGGTTTAATTATATATTTGTTTATAATATTCACACTTTGCTTGGGCTCATTAGTAAGATGGCGTATATGTTCATTGAAATTGTGTGAGGCAGAATATCGAAATCCTACTTCACGCATGCCGTCTATAATTTAGAAATTATTGATCATGTTCAACATGTATTGGTTTTCCAAAAATAAAATTTATTGCTTTATTTAATTTAGTTATCTTGTATCGCATCCTATGGTCGACATATATAGATATAATATATATATATATACGTCATAACCTTCTATTCATGGTCTGGTCGACATTATATTAATTAATCATTGATCATGGTCACATGTCGTGGTTTTCCAAAAATAAAATTTATTGCTTTATTTAATTTAGTTATCTTGTATCGCATCTTATAGGCATGAAATTAGATTTTGCTGATGAGAACGTAAGACCGTTATTTGTCGCCCAATCTGCAAGTGCAGCTTGATCATTATATAATCCAACTATATACGTTTGTGCTTGATTAGCTGGGAAAGTGATAACGACTCATGTCACCAGTGAATTATAAGGGGGAGGACGTTATATAATATATATATATATATATTATATATTATATATATATATAGATAAAACCATGCCGTTAAAAGCTAACGTATTTAGAAAAAAATCAAAAAACATAAATCAAAAAACCACCAAGATGCCAAAAATATTGTTTTTTGTGTAATCTTCTTTATCGGTCATAACTGATTTACTATTTCACTTTGATGACCTCTCTCCCAAAACTACTCTGATACTGGCCCGTGTCTCATCCGCATAAGACTCATTATTTTGTATGAACCGCAAACCCTACTGGCGAAAAGTTTTGGTCGACAGTTCTTCGACTTTTCTTGATCTTACAACCGGCACAAATTTCAACAAATTTAAATAAATGAATAAATAAATATTTTAATCTTGGAATTCCAAGGCATGCTAAGCATGGTCGATAATTATCAAAGTTTTTTGTATACATGAAGCATAAAAATGGATAATAATTCTTAACATTTTCGAGGTCATACGTGCTGGGAATTTTTCGTTCGTTAAAATGGTTAAGGTAAATGATAATCAATCAGTTTCACAGAAATTCAATATATGAGCAGTTACTGTATGAAAAGAAAATCGAGTGAGGGGAAAAATGACACGAAGAATATTAAAGAACGATGGACCGGAACATCGAAGATGTGAGGAATCTCGAAGAATCAGAATATTTAAAAATGTTCAGTTGGAACACATTATTATTGTCGAATATATGTTTTGAATGAAGAATGTCTTTTTGTGTGTATTCGTAGAAGATTTGTTGTCGCAGTGTTGCCTCGTTTGTGAGCCGGATTTCTTCACATGGATGTAAAGAGGTAATCTGGGAAATAAATACTAAGTGACCGAGTGAATGTTCATTATGAAAGTTGAAAAACCGATATCACTGTTTATATCCAGCAATGCCATGATTGTATAGTTCATCTAATGAAACATCTAGGTTGAGAAGTTTCATTAATTTTTCAACTGTGAGAAATCAATTCAGATGTTATTTAGAATCACATAGTGAGGTACAAAGTCTTATGTTTTTCGGAAGAATATTCCAGAGTTTAGCGTATTTATTTAGGTAGAAGTTACTTCTTACTTTCGCACAGGATCTAGGTAATTCCACTAGGTTATCTTGAGTTCTTAAATTATATCTAGAACCTTGTCGGAAGCGAATAGACGAATTTATATCTATATTATCAGAAGATATTATTCTAAACAACAGTATTAGTTTGTGTCTAATTCTACGGGACCAAAGTGGTTCTAGCTTGAGCTGCTTACATCTTTCTCTATATGATTGATTCGAACTATATCCGGTGATTGATTTTTCCAAAAGGATGGTATCGGTTTTATTTATACTGCTATATATTATATAAAAGTAATCAAAGAGCGGTATGGTGAAAAGTTTATGAAGTTCTCACTTACAGTGTAGGAGAGTAAAGAAATTATGAATCATATTAACACTCTGCTTTGCCTTTGAGATCACGTGATGTAAATGCTCGTTGAATGTAAGCGATGCTGAATATTTGAACTCAAGATCACGTGTGCAATGGATAATTTGAATACTATTACTATTGAGAAGGATTGAGTTATCAGGAATTGTACATCTTAAAAGCATCTATTTAGATTTTTCTACAGAGAATGAGAGACCATTAATTTTACCACATTTTTATAATGCATCCAAATCTTTGGTAAGTCTGGCAATGTAAGTTTGTGTTTCAGAAGATGGGGAGGAAATTATTAATTTCATGTCGTCTGCGAACAAGAATAGTTTACTATGAGAGACGATTTTATGTACATCATTCAGGTATAGGAGAAAAAGTAATGGACCTGAAACACTGCCTTGTATCACGCCACTTGGAATCGGTAAGGTGCGCGATCTGTAAGCATTAATCTCAACACAGTATGTGCGATCTATACAACTATAGATAATTTATACTTTACGGCATAAAAGGCTTTTAATATTTTTTAGCGATAAAAAATTTTGAAGTGATATATAACTTTTTTTCTTGAGAATTTGCTTTTCAGAATTATTGAATTTTAACAAAATACACTCTCACAATTCTTAAAATGGCGATACAACTCATATCTCCGTGAGCCAATGAAGTGAACTCCCTATACAATTATCTGCGTTTGAAGTTGCATTTGGAACATCATACATGAATAAACATTGCGGTCCTGAGCTACCCAAAATGTAATTAACCCATTTCAAACAATTACTGTCGTATTCGTTAAAAACATGAACCTTTATCATTTATTTTTCCAATATTCTATCAACTTTATGTTTTAAACAAGCTGCCATCTGTACAATTGTTATCGAACTATTTTTAACGGTTGTCAACAAGAAAATGTATTTATGTTTGACCTTAACATTTGTATAATTACCGTTTTATTTGATGTACTTATTCATGAAAACAAATGATCATGCATGGCATGAATTGGTGTATCCAAGAATAAACATTATTATTATCTGTAAGAAAAGAAGTCAGCTAAGAATGGAGATTGCCACCTTTACCAAATGAACTTAGCTTAGTTAGTAATAGGTTATGCGGTACTGTGTCGAAAGATTTAGTTATATCAAGGAAGACAACTATAACTGGAAAGCCAAATTCAATTGAACTTGTGATGCAGTCTAAGTATTCTAGCTGGCAAGTAATGCAGGATCTTTTGTTAAGGAATCCGTTCCGTGCCTTAGAAAAGAAACTAGGTGTCAGGTATTCTAGTATAGCTTTCTTTACAATTTTCTCAAATAATCCTGATAAGAAGGCTGTATGGTTTATTGGTCGGTAGTTAGTAACTAAGTGTTTCGAGCCAGATTTGTATCTAGGTATAATAATTGAGTGTTTCCATTCTGCCGGAAAGGTCCTAGATTCAATAGATGCGTTGAATAGGTTAAGCAAGAGAAGTTGAAAGTCTTTACCAACCTTATCGTCCGTGACGTGAGTTACGCGCAGTCCACCCCTTTCTCATTTCGTCGAATTCAAAACAACGATTAGGATATTCTACGGTACTGTAATTAACAAAAATTTCAACAAAAATAACTATATAAACTTTAATTGTATAGGAACGTCACAGCAACAATGGAGCCAAATACTTCAGAATCAAATCAAATTCAAACAAAAGACGACCAAAATGTCGTCTAAACTTTTTGTGACAATCAAAAATGACACTCAAAATAGCGTCCAAAATCAAGCGAAATACTGAAGCCTAAAATGACAACCAAATTTCGCAACAATGACCGACAATGGCAGAAACAATAAATTAAAACAAACATTTGACCGAAGGCGTGTACATAAATGATTTACAATAACAAAAATAATTACAAAAAGAAAAGTTTTATATCAAATACTGTAGGAAAATAAAACACAAGCAAAATCTATTTCACAAAATTCAGGTTCTGAAACTAAGTTCAAAATAAAGGAATATTGAAAGGAGAGGAAGAATTTTAAACTACTTTGAACCTTACACCACCGATTTTGCATATGGCTGGAGGTATGCCTGCTGTGTAAGGTTTGAGACTGACAGTTGATTGCTGACATAATTTATTTATGCCACTCAGGTTTATACTCAAAGTATTTAGTGTATTCGGCGAAGGAAGATTACTGGTTGTGTAAACGTAGTTTGAATTGTTGTAGGTAGAGTTAAAGTACAGAAGGAATTCTTCACAGATAGCATTAGCATTGTCCCAACTGCGGATGAATTACAATATTTGATAATGTAATCCATGTTGCTGGGTGAGTTTCATGATCTTAACTTGAAAAGTTTACTTAGTGATTTCGGCTAATCCTGACTTATGAGAGCTTTGTTTTCGTCGGCTCTAAGCGTGTTATCTAAAGCATATCTGTGACTTCTTGATAGTTCATAAGAACAAGGAAGTGCGAAAATGTCATGTGTTTTACAGCGACAGAATGTAGTTTTATCATTTTCTTTTCCATTTTCTGGGCTTTCGTTAATTTTGTGTGCCTAATGAGCTTATATGATGCCTTCATAAGTAACCATTTCAATTGTGAATGAAATGTTGAAAAGCCTGTTGTGAAGTCACTAGAGAGGAAGAATCGGCTCCAGTCTTCTATTCTAATGAATTCTGACAGTAGATTCCAGTTAATGTAGTTGTAGGTATGCTTATTATCAGATGGCTGCAAAGAATTAACAGAAGCTGTGGCGCATAATATTTGGAATGATAATATTCTATGGTCACTGTTAAGGAAAGATGGAATTACCTTCAGGTTAGCTGGAATAAGGTTCAGAGTGAAGACTAGGTCTAAGATATTGTCATTTCTTGTAGGTTGGTCAATAAATTGCTTATATCTTAGTAAGTCAATCGTTCTAGTTAAAGGTGTATAGCAGCTGTGATGTGCAGAATCGTGCCAGTTTAATTTTGGCATGTTGAAGTCACCAGAAATAGGCTCATATTTCGTGTGGTGTAGAGATGCTTCTATAAACGCATTAATCAAGGAATCCATTTTAGAGATGTTTGAAGACGGTGGATAATAGATACAACCTATTAAGAGATCTAAGGATGGTAATACAATGCATGTTGAGTCTTCTATTTCTGTCAGACTAGGTAAGTAAAGGTATCAGCTTTAAATTCGGAATGAACATAGATAAGATTATCACCTCCCCGTTTCGAAGTTCAGTTATTCCTGAATATCTGGTAATAAGTTACTATAAGTGTTGAGTCAGGCTGGTCATCTCGGGTCCACGTTTCAGTTATAAGAACAATGTCTACTAAGTTCGTAATGAGAAAAGATTTCAGCATTTGGATTTTAGGGGTAATTGATTGGGCATTTATAAGTAGAATACTAAAATAAGGGAGAGTACGGTTCTACCGTATGCACTTGAAAATGTCGAACGGTTGCCGACCATTGAATATCTAGATACCCCTCTTAGTCTTGATGAACTTAATAATGCAATCGACCGCTTAGCGAATGGGAAGGCCCCTGGTGACGACAGAATTCCACCTGAGCTATATCAAATGCGGTAAAGCAGCATTATTACAGCCTCTTTACCATTTGCTTCTTCAGTGCTGGCAGGAGGGAGGTGTCCAACAAGAGATGCGAGACATAAAGATCATCACGCTATTTAAGAATAAGGGTGACAGAGGCGACTGCAACAATTACAGAGGAATCTTCCTTCTGAATGTTGTAGGCAAATTGTTCGCTGAAGTCTTACAGATCCGTCTGCAAGTTTAAGCTGATAGAATTTACTCCGAATCTCAATGTGGCTTCCGCAAAAGGAGATCAACTGTTGACATGATCTTCTCCCTGAGACAACTTCAAGAAAAGTGTCGGGAACAGCTTATGCCATAATACGCTGTTTTTATTGATTTAACTAAGGTATTCGACTACGTCAGCAGGGAGGGTCTTTTCAAAATGCTTGATCTGATAGGTTGCCCCCCATGGCGGCTAAGACTCGTAATTTCGTTCCACTCAGGCATGAAAGTCTCAGTCCATTTTAACGGTTGCAGTTCAGAAGCATTTGAAATTCGCCGAGGCCCAAAACAAGGGTGTGTTCTTGCTCCCACGCTGTTCGGCATTTTCTTTGCTCCGCTTCTGAAGCACGCTTTTAAGACGAGAACAGAAGGCATTTACATACGAACGCGAAGTGATGGCAAGCTTTTCAACCTGAACCGGTTGAGAGCACAAACCAAACTACGGGATGTGATAATCCATGACCTGTTGTTTGCCGACTATGCAGCCTTTATTGCTCACTCCAAAGAGAACCTACAGTCGCCAGTGGACTGTTTTTCATCGGCATGCAAAGACTTTGGTCTAACAATCAGCATGAGCAACACCAAAGTCCTTGGTCAAGGGACTGTATCGCCACCAATCATCACTGTTGAAAACTGTCAGCTCGAACCAGTACATCATTTCACATATCTTGGTTCAATCATTGCGGATAACCTCTCGCTAGACACGGAGATTGATAAGCGGATTGGCAGAGCAGCTGTCATTTTGTCCCGATTGAACTTCCGTGTTTGAGGTAACCGCAAGCTGACTGTAAAGACGAAGATGATGGTATACAGCGCGTGCGTACTAAATGCTTTACTATACGGCAGTAAAACCTGGTCCACTCACGCAAGACACGAACGGGAGCTGAATGTTTTCCATCTACGAATCATCCTTCGTATCTTGAACATATCGTGGATGGACAGAGTGACTAACGCTGAAAGGCTTTCAAAAGCTGGTCTACAGAGCATGTTCACCCTATTACGTCAGCGCCGCCTGCGGTGGCTTGGTCATGTCTATAGAATGAAAAATGGTAGTGTTCCGAAAGATCTACTCTAGGGTGAGTTGCAATTAGGAAGTCGACCATTGGGCAGACCGCACTTGCGGTACAAAGATGTTTGCAAAAGAGATATGAAAGCTCTTGACATTGACCCCGCAAGCTGGGAAGAACTTGCTCTTGACCGCTCACATTGGAGGCATTGTGTAAAGCGTCGCCTGCAAGATGGGGAATAGCAGATACAGCTCTTGGATGCTGAACGCAGATCACGCCGCCGGCGTGCAACTGATGCAATACAACAGAGTTCTGACTATCGTTGCAAGCGCTGCGGGAGAGATTGTTCCTCCCGAATCGGACTGTTCAGTCATTCAAAAAGTTGCAAAACATGAAATTCATGCGATGTGATGTACATCCATGGTCGACATCCTGCAACGGAGGCCAACAACAACTAACATAAGAAGGAGCGGGATTAAAGGGAGTGGAATTAAGTTAATACAAAAATTTAGAGCAATCAATATTTAATTTATTATTTTTGGAAAAATTTGGCATGGCCATACTAATGGGATGTGTATCGGTTGTGAAATGGAGGATTTTGAGTCATATAATCAGAGTAGTAAATTAGTTGAGCATAATAACCAGGGGAGTAAGGGGAGGGTCTGTGAAGCAAGGTATATTCAATGGGAGACTGATTATACTGTTTAGGGGGGTATGGTGGTTGGATACGGTAACTGGTATAATGTGCGCGCCTATTATTATTATTCACCAACGTCATTTGTTGGTTTGAGGGCTTCCTGACTGCCATGTTTCTAAATGAGCCAGGATTCGGAAGAAAAGGTTGTGTCTGTCTAAAAGTAGGTAAGGGAAGTGAACGCTTAGTGGGTGGCAGTGTTCTGTGAATTATGTTGTGTGCAGGTGGAAAATCTTGGCTTCTCAAAGGTGTAGTAACTACAGGTGAATCACACTGCATACACTCAGATAAATCAGAATAAGATTAATTTGTGGGAATAATTGTAGTTTTGCATTCCTTATGACCGGCACGCTTCTGCATAGGGGTGAGGTCAGGCTCCATAGTGACATTAGGAAATCTGGGAATGGATTTCAAAATATTTCTATTCTCTAATATATATGAAACATAACATTTGTCGGTGAATTTTATAAGTATAGGGGCTCGTTGTTTCATGCTGTTTTTGCGTGAACGGACAAAATCAGCACAATCTACCGGAATACCGTATTATGTCAGGAAACATCTTTATAAGTCATTTAAAGGATAATTATCTGCTAAATTAAATAAAATGATATTCTTAAAACGAGTTTCTCTTTGAGTAATTTCAGTACAAAGAGTTTCAACAAATTTATTGGTTTGTATAAAGATATCTTGATCAATCATGGAATTAAGCTTCATAAGAGATAATAAATGTTTAAGAGATTCGAATAAAGTCTGAGAAGTTGTTATTTCGCTACGTGGACTGAATATTTAGGATTCTAATTTTTTAATTTATTTAAGATTAAAGAAGTGTCATTATCTAACCTTACGGTGCAATTTCTTGTTATAGGAGCTTTACGAATTTTAATGCGGCGTGAGATTGATGTTTTAGAATGCGTATTATATAGAATATTGTGGAACGTAAATTTCAACCTTAAAGATATTATCACAAGTTATCGGTTCCGGTATGTAGCGTATAGAGGAAAAAGTTATATGGAAATGTAATTGGGATCACGTACCGTATTCAAGCACGCACCACAATCTCTTCTCATCCCCTCCATTTTGTAATTTTTTTACAATTTAATTTCGGAGTTTTTATTTACTTTTCTTCAATCACACCACTAACATTCAGACGAAGTCAATTTATATATCTATGAAAGAATTTTCTTTATTTTGTAAATTTGTTTACACTTTGACAATTATATTAGGCGTGGTGTCCTCGCTCCAAAGAACCTCCTTCGACTTGAAAGCGTACAGCGCCTCGCAACTCGTATGATTGAGGGTTAGCGAGATGAAAACGTTCGCTGCGCGCCTGATGTCTCTCAATCTTTTCTCCATTAGATGCTGTCGTTTAAGTGGTGACTTAATAGAAACCTTTATTGTCTTGAAGCGTTTGAGTGGCGTGCCAATGAACGACTTCTGTACCTTAAGCCCCGAGCTGGGCACCCGGGGCCATTCACTTAAAATTGCTAAAACACTGTGTCGGCTAGTCTCCAGGACACACTTTTTATCGGTAGGGTTGTAACGTTCTGGAACATTCTTCTAGAAGAACTTATATCTTGCAGCACCGTCTTGAGTTTTAGGCAGGGTTCAAATCTCAACTGTGGTAAGTTTTTCCATGAATACTCTCCCTAATTGCTATACAAGCTTAGGCAGTTCACCATTTAGCGTTATTCCGTAAATCAAGTAAATGCTAGAGTTTTGTTTTTATTTACTATTCTACTTTAGCTGACCTCTCACCGTGCTGGTGAAGAAAAACTGCTTTTTCTTTCCAGCATCGGTTATAATGCCGTGCTGCCTAAATACAATCCAAAAATCTCTTGGCGTCGTGATCGTCGAAGATTTCAAATAGACAAAAAGTAAAAATCGTTTTGGAAATGGTGGGTGCTCCTTTGCAGATTTCCACTGAAATAAATTCTGGACGCTCGATTGGCTCGTTAGCCACATACTGTCCTGGGTGGCACTACCGGCCCTAATTCTCTTACTTGGATGCACCTACTATCCACCAACTACTATTTCTTCATCGCTTCAACGCTTGACTGATTGTTTCATAGAAGCCTCTGTCCACCCTTCCCACTATAAATTGATTGCATGAGATTATAAATGCCTTCACCTAACCAGGTAGAATGCAACGACATAAATCTTAATTGTTTTTTCAATACCACCAAACTATTAGGTTTTACACAGTTTGTTGATAAACCAACGCGCAATAAAAATTTCCTCGACGTTGTTTTTGCTCCGAATATCACACCTTCAAACCTGAACGTATCTGCGTCATTTTTTAATGGAGATCATAACATTATATCTTCCGAATTGAGTTGCAATAGCATGATAACTAGTGTTAAAAAGCCACATATAATTACTCACATAGATTGGAAACTATTTAAAAACCTCATTACAAACGAAGATTGGACTGAATTTTTCCTTTCAGAAAATTTTAATGTAACCTCCAAAATGTTTCATAATAAACTTGTTGAGTTACTACAGAAATCTACTACCAGACATGCTAGACACCCTAAATTGAGTAAAGCTCATAAGTTAAAAAAACACATTGCCCATTTGACATCATATGCTCGTAATAAGCATGACATCTCTTCCCTTTTGCACGCGTATGAACTATCTGACAAACTAGTACAAATTATGAAGCATAAACTGATTTCTGATGAGTCTACAGCCATCAAATCTAGTAAAAAACAAAAAGCATTATCTAAATCAATGAACGCTAGGGCATTGAAAAATTCAGATAAGATAAACTACATCATTAAACAAGATCAACATGGTAATAATTGCACAGTAGTAACTGAGCCTTTTGCTATTTGCGAAGAATTTATTTTATTTTTCAATGCTTCATATAGTAACAACTCTCATCCAGAGGTATTCATACACCCTTCATGCAATACGTTAGACACAATTACAATTAACCTCTGACAAACGTAAAGTTTGTAATCAAGTTACAATCTCCTACAAACCTGATGAAACAGGTTTCGTACCAGCAATATGCAAAATGGGATCTGAAGACTTCTTCTTATTACTACTCAATCTCTCTAATACGTCTAACAAATCAGGAACTTTCCCCTTAGAATGGAAACATTCCGTTGTTATTCCTCGACATAAGTCCGGATGACTACAAACATTTACCAATTATTGACCCATTAATCACACACCACTTCTAGCTGGAATATTTGAGAAGCTTGTCAGACAGGCCACCCTAGCATACTTGACACCAAACTATTTCATATCAAACCAGCACGGATTTCTCAACAGAAAATCTTGCGTCACTTGTCAACTAGAATTTTTAAAATTACGTGACACAATCACTAGATTAAAACCTTGGGGTCATAGTTGTATTCATTGATATTATGAAAGCCTTCGACAGGTCCCGCATAATCTACTCCTCGCAAAATTATCTGCTGTAGGTATTACTGGAAACCTACTTTCGTGGTTCAAATCTTTTCTCACTGGTCGCACCTTTTCGGTAGATATAAATGACTACCGTTCTAGAACTTTGCCAATTCCAAGCGGAGTCATACAAGGAAGCGTTCTAGGTCCACTACTCTTCTAGATATTTATCAACGATATACTATCTGTCATAACACACTGTAAGATCTTTTTGTTTGCAGATGATATAAAAGTCGCCATAGCCTTTCCATCTAACCAGACTAACGACTTTATATCGAAATTGAACCAAGACCTGGATGCTCACTTCAATGGAGTATTCGAAACGGTCTTGAGTTCTCCACCAATAAATCTAACTTTCATAAATTTCAACTCTATCATTCCAAAAGATTCGATCATCCTAAATAATACACCACTACAACCAGCACAATGTGTACGTGATTTAGGTTATCGATATTCTGGATCACTTACATTTCATGAACAAATTTGCTACCTAATTTCTAAAACAAAAAAGAATATAGGTTTACTTCATAGATTCATTTCTCTGCCCCAGTGCGAGCTGGAACTTTACAAGTTACATACACTACTTTATTATATTACTGCAACATTATATCTAGTAACATTACTCGGTCAGATTGCTAAGCTTTAGAAGGCATCCAACGTTCTTTCACACGGATAAGCATTCATATAAGGAAAGATGTCAGATCCTAGGATTGGAACCATTATGGTTTCGAAGAATAAAACAAAATCTTATACTCTTTTACAGAATATTGAAAAAAGATATGATCGACATTGATTTACAATTAGATTTCAAAAACTCTGAAGTATATAATCTTCGATACAAAAACGAAATATGTATACCGAAAATACACAATCGTATACGGAAAGATTGTTTTATTTTAAATATATGGAATTTACTTCCCAATAATATAAGATTGAGCACTTCACAAACTGAATTCAAAAAGCAACTCAACTCCTTTTTTATACCCGGAAAAATTAGGTAAGCTATTTCTAATTATTACAACTATAGATAATTTATACTTATACGGCATAAAAGGCTTTTAATATTTTTTAGCGATAAAAATTTTAAAGTGACATATAACTTTTTTCTTGGAATTTACTTTTCAGAATTGTTGAATTTCAACAAAATACACTCTCACAATTCTTGAAATGGCGATACAACTCATATCTCTGTGACCCGATGAAGTGAACTCCCAATACAATCATCTGCGTTTGAAGTTGCATTTGGAACATGATACATGAATAAACATTGCGGTCCTGAGCTACCCAAAATGTAATTAACCCATTTCAAACAATTACTGTCGTATTCGTTAGAAACATGAACCTTTATCATTTATTTTTCCAATAATCTATCAACTTTATGTTTTGAACAAGCTACCATCTGTACAAATGTTATCGAACTATTTTTTACGGTTGTCAACAAAAAAATGTATTTATGTTTGACCTTAACATTTGTATAATTACCGTTTTATTTGATGTACTTATTCATGAAAACAAATGATCATGCATGGCATGACTTGGTTTATCCAAGAATATACATTATTATTATTA
>JACCGJ010001125.1:78255-92814 GCA_013407085.1 Atriophallophorus winterbourni
TTTTAAATACCTGATAAAGTGGCGATTCTCCACATGGCTGAACGAAAGTTTGGCACCGACAAGGTAGGCCATGATGTCCAGGTTCGTCCTCAGCTGGAGAGAACTCGTCGGATTGTACTTCTTGGGAGCGCTGGCGGTGCCGCCGGACTTGTAGTACTGGGTGATCGGGGTCACTGAGAGCCTTCTTGAAGAGGTTTAGGATGACTCCCCGACCTTGACTTGCCCAGAGCTGGACTGGGACTGCTGCTTCTTCTGGAAAAGAAAAGAAAGAAAAACAGTTGAGCTTAATTTCCAACAAACTATTGCAAATTATAACGATGTTTATGCACAGTATTTGGAAGTACTAAGCGATTTACAACAAAGTATATGGCGAGTTATTGCGAAGTAAAGCAGAGTTTAAACGAAGTATAGCGAAGGTTGCGTCAAACTGAGTCTAACTCACCTTTTTAGTCTTGAACTTGGCCTTCTGGTTCAGAAACTGCTCAGAAACGTCCGGATGTTTCGACATGATGTGGCCGACCATGCCTCGGGGGGTTCCCTGAGGCAGGGCGATGGACTGGCCACAATCCTCGACTTGGCAAAGAGCTCGAGCTTCTAGTTCCTTCGCACTTTTCTTCACAGCCTCCTTCTTGAAGAAGTTCCAGGACGGTGATCTGGTAGGCTTGTGCTGGTAGGTGGTGTGATGAAAGTCGTCATCATCATCATCATCTGTCGGCGGAGGAGACCTCTTTCTGGAGGACTTGGAGGTCCACGGGTCTTTGGACGGCAGCTTGACTTGAGGGTCGGGCTCCTCTTGGACTTCTTGGCCGAGGCCGAGTTTTTGTCCTTGTCCGACTTGTGGTGCGCCTTCGAGGGGCTCATGATGAGACTATGATGATACAATTAAATTTTCATCCTATTTATGGTCCTCCAACCACGCACGCTAAAGAAACAAACGCCCAGGCAAGGCGGCAAGTACCCACGCAGAGCGGCAAACACCCAAGCAGATCAAAACACCCACGCTATTCGCATCCAGCCACACACCTACGCTAATACATTTAAAATATTAAAGTACAAAAAAGTACAACCCTTTGTCTACTGACGGTAACTCTAGTTACCACCTCAAATGTTAGCGTATAGCAATTAAACAAGCAGTCGGTTGCACAGTAGCTGACGTCGGTACTTCAGTCATCATCGGATTGCACTTGTCTGGCGATGTCTGTCATCTGATCCTCGCAGGACACTTTTTAGAGCCAGTCGAGTGTCAACAAGTGTTAACATCAAAAACAATTCCCGTAGACAAAGGGTTAAAATATTAATGTACAAAAATGAACACTCTTCGCTTTTAGCGAAAACTTCGCTTATATTCGTTTACGGCGAAGTTTGAACTTGCACTTCGTTTTAGGCGAAGCGAAGTTTATCGAATTTTTAGCGAAGTTTTTTGTCCTTCGCCATGGCGATAGCGAAGCGAATATTTAACAATATTCGCTTCGCTTCGCAACTTCGCTTCGCTTTAAATCCCAAAGCGAAGTATTCGTTATTGTCCTATCTGTGGTCCATTTTCCTCACAGTGTTTATCCAAAACAATCTGATACAAGTGAACACGATCAAGGTCAGTTGACACAGCTGCCCGCATACGTAAAAGTACATAACTAACGGGCTAAGTCTATTTTTGAAGATAAACAAAAAACTAATTAACTAGTAGGTATAAGGTGAATAAAACTATTTACTTTCGCATCAGGGCCGAGCGCTAGAGTGCGGAGATTTCTGCCCCATCCACCTTATTGATCGCCAGTTGACGTGCCTTGGCAATTTCGACCGCCTCCGCATGTAGGCGTTCGTTATACGGTTTAATACCGCGTCTCAATATTGTCACATTGTCTAGATCGACGCTGTGGCTTGTATCTAAAACATGTTCCGCCAAGGCGGAATCACTAATAAGGGATTGATATTCCCTCGCATCCCGAGGCTGTCTCCGGAAACACTTTCGATGTTCTTCGATTCTAGTGTGAATTTCCAGGAAGTTTGCCCTATGTAAACACCTGAACAGTCCTTACAGTTCATTCTGTAGACGCTGTTCGTAACGCTAGATAAAGGCGTCTTATCCTTGATGTGCATCAGAACCGAACGGATAGTTTCCCTTTCTTATAAGTTACGCGTATGACCACCTGGTTCAAGATTATACGTATTGCTCCAGATGTGCATTTTACATACGGTATAAAAACTGTATCCCGCCAATTTTTCTCCCATTTTTCGGACTGGTATTTTACCTTCATCAATCGGCGTTTTACAAAACGTTTTGGATAACCGTGGTCTATGAGCCTTTGGCTCGCTTCACGGTGCGCCCGTGTTCGCTCCCTTTCGTCGCTGCACAGGTGTTCTATCTAATGGAAAATGGAACAAGCTATAGAACTGAAGACCTGTCTTGGGTGAGCGGAAGTGTATCGTAGTACATTATCTGCATCGCTAGGTTTCCGATAGACAGAAGTTTTTATTTTCCCGTCTACTTTTTATGCTAAACAGTCTAAAAATGGAAGAGTGCCTGTGCAGGATTCCGCTTCCTTTGTGACAGTAATACATGGGTCTATTTCGTTTAAATATTTAAAGAATGCCTCTAACTGATCTCGCTTGATGATAACAAATGTGTCATCAACATAGCGCCACCATAATTTTGGCTTGAACCCTTCATTGTTAAGGGCTTTGTTCTCGAAATGTTCCATATACATGTTCGCAAGTACTGGAGATATCGGTGAACCCATTGCCAACCCTTCTTTTTGTCTATATAATTGCTCATTAAATACGAAGTGGTTCATGCTTAGGCAGATCGATACACCGTTGATAATTTGCTTGACGCTCAAGTTTGTGCGATCTGACAAACTGGCATCAGTTTCCAAGGCCCGTCTAGCTAGTTGTAACGCACTTGTTGTATCGACGTTGGTGAACAAAGCGATCGCGTCAAAGCTAGCCATTATTTCATCGTCATCTATTGTTACCGACTTTAGGCGTGCAGCAAAATCATATGGGTTCTTGATGAACGAGGCTGTATTGCCGTCTAAAGGTTTCAACAAATAAGTCAAATGTCTAGCTAACTCGTGCGCAGGTGATCCGATACCGTCGACGATAGGCATTACAGGAATGCCTTCTTTATGTATTTTAGGTAGGCCGTAGAACCTAGGAGTTAGAGTAGATTTGGGATACAGGTTATACCACAATCCCTTTCCCAAACACTCCTTAACGCCAAGCAAATGCCTAGAGACTACCGTTTTGCAGTTATTCATTACCTTTTTCATTTTACCATTATCTATCCGTTCATAAGGGCCCTCGGATAAGTGTACCCCAACCTTGTCTAAATAGTCGCTTTTGTTCAAAATTACCGTTACTTTACCTTTGTCAGCCTTAGTAATGCCTATATTTGTATCTTGTTTGAGCGTAAGAAGTGTGAAACACGGTTTGCATCGCCTTGTTCCTGGTTTTTAATGACACATGCGACGCAGTTTCTTACCGCCTAAGCCTGTTCGTTGGGGAGTGCATTCAATGATCCCTCAATACAGGGGATAAGATCCTCAGCTTTCATAAAGCTCTTACTTGTGCAGAAATTCAAGCCCTTCTCCAACAATCTTTGTTCAGTTTGCGAAAGTTGTCGATTAGATAAATTCAAAACACTAGAATACTCGTTGCTAGATAATGACTTATTAGATTTATTTGATGAACGTTTATTATAAGACTCGAATAACTTGTTGAACTTACGGTTTTGTATTTATCCTATTCGCTTTGTTTGTGTGGTTAAAACCTACGCGTGTTTTCCACAAATTCTGCAGAAATCCGCTTCGGATAATTCAACACGCAGTTTCGATATCATTTTAGAGGCTTCCTATCTATCTATCTATCTATCTATCTATCTATCTATCTATCTATCTATCTATCTATCTATCTATCTATCTATCTATCTATCTATCTATCTATCTATCTATCTATCTATCTATCTATTTTGACGTGAAACTCCAGAATATCCGTTCTAACAGACCCATGATACGGAATGCTTTATTGTAAAGTATCCCGATTGTCTTTCGATTAAGGGTGGTATGACACCTCGATACCAAGATCTTTTTCTGTGGTAGTCCAGATGAGATTGTGCAAGTCAAGCTGATAATTGTGACGCATGGATTTGTCAAACAAACGCATTTTATATTTTACAGATATAAACGACAACTCATTTATCAGAGAACTACAACATAAGATGCACATATCCCGTATCAACGAGACACAGCTGTCAAGCGAATCGACACGCTGTCATATTTTAGTATCATCGGCTGACATTTTGAGAAACTGTACAGTGATTTGGACACTGTGTCCGCCATGCGGATGTTATTCCATCTACTGCATTGAGATATTTTCTACCTTGGTCAGAATGTTCCAAAGAAATATCGATTGGGAACTGAAGGCTTGGCATAGAGCACCGTGAAACAGGACCTTGGAGTATGTTTTAATGAAAAACGGAAAAGCATAGTTCTCTCCCAGATAGACCAGCAGGTTATTAAACATAATTTGGAAATTATTTGGCATATTTTCGCTAGTAAATTTCTTACCGATAATAAAAGTCTACCTTCGTCCAACCATGGACTATGCTGTGGAGAAAAGATATTGCTCTCTTCCATAAAATGAATCGTAGAACAATAAAGTTAGTAACGCTTTGTTGTAGAAGTCAATTCTTTGAAAGATCCTGACGTTGAGTCTGTGACTTTACCTGAAGGAGGACACCGCTTATTATTAATGTCTATGAAATTATGTCGGCCGAAGTACACCCACTGAGACTTTTGTTTGAAGGTTGTGACGAGAAAGTGACTCGCGGACAAACAATATCCCTCTACATCACAAATTCAAGTATAGATTGTGGTGCGCACCATATTGTTTTAATTTACCTAACTCTAAATGTGTTGGGTTCTCTTGCAGAGTAAACTTCGACGTGTATGCGAAAAAGAATGTAGTTCATAAGCTTTACATGTGATATACACGTTGTATACTATTATTTTTTTCAAATTTATTCAGACCGCAAACGAGTAGTTTTGCAAAGCTTTTGGAATTTTCCTAATAATAAACAGCAGGTACCAATAATTCTGCGCTGTGGGCCCCGCCTGAATATGCTAGCACAGCCAATATCTTTACCTATATGTGCCTAGGCATATATATGTGGACGTGGTTACTTCCATAGGTTTGCACCAAAAATCCGTATTCGCATGCATTTCCATTACACAAACCCCACGACCGGTTTTGTGATGTTTACTCACATCAGGTAGGTACAGTAGGATCAAGAACCGCATGGCTTGAAACAGCTGAAAAAGAACAAGCAATGTTAGCTTGTAAGGCATTGTTAAAGCTAGGCTGGCGTGACAAACCTTTTCAATCACCTGTAACCAAACTCATGTTAATGGTGTTAACCTATGGGTGTAAACGAAAAATAGGTACTTGCAGGGATTTTCATCACACACCCAACCAAAAATCCGATGACTTTGAAAGTTTTCAAACACGCACAAACAAGCAAATCACCTAAAATCTCGTCGCTTACACGAATCATTTCCGAAAAACGTTGAGTTGATTTTGAGCCAGCTAGATAAAATTCCCAAGCTCATGGTATTGTTGGAGTCAGACAATTCCTCCCGAGTACAAACAATAA
Organism: Atriophallophorus winterbourni; assembly: GCA_013407085.1. Classification (NCBI taxonomy): domain Eukaryota; kingdom Metazoa; phylum Platyhelminthes; class Trematoda; order Plagiorchiida; family Microphallidae; genus Atriophallophorus; species Atriophallophorus winterbourni. The sequence continues at coordinate 83,906 of JACCGJ010001125.1, forward strand.
TATCTTATCATTCCTCGTAGGTCCGTGAGCACATGTATCGAAAATTAATGATACGGATTAGAACTCGAGTGCTGCACAATTGACATCCAATGGACTTTCGCTTTAAAATTGGATGTAATTTCGATATAGTGGTAATGAACATGGTTCAAATAATTTCTATTGCTTGCAACTTCCGAAAAGCGCTTATTATATATTTCTATTAATAACGAGATCGACAAATAGTTCATTAGCCTAAACAAGACGACAACCGACTGTATCGTAGACTCATTCACAATTACCACCAAAACTACAGGCAATACGCATTGTTACATTACGATGAACTGTTTTATTTCAATCTCCTATTTTTGATAGAAATAAACTCGAATGATCTTAGGTTATTGCATAAAATAGTGGGGTTAAACAGCCAAACATCGAATACCAGTCACAGAACATGTAAATCTGAATATAATAGAACAGTAATCGTGTAAAGCGATGGCGAAAGATACTGTTTTAAATTCTTGAAAAGCATGAGGAAGGTATTAGTGTAATGGCGGTGCTAATTTTGTTGTTCTCTGTTTCCGCCATGCCGATTCCGATGTAAAAGTTTTCCAAGTATCATGACGGGGACTTCGGTGGACAAAGAAATGACCAGAGACACCAGATACGATAGGACCCAAATTGCCGAGAAGGAAAATATCTGTAAACAGAAGAATAATATGAAATTCGTATGAATAAATTGAAAAAAACGAATTACAGCTAGCGAAATAACTATCATGAAAAAACGCAACCATTTTGTGATGTTTGCACACAAAATCAGAGGCAGTGGACATTGTTAAATCATTCAAACGAGGATTGGATGAAGAATTGAAAATAAATAGAATAATAGAATAGAATAGAATAGAATAATAATCTGATAATTGAAGAAGTTGATATGATTTTACATTAAGGGCACTCTTAAAAACATCGGTACAGCAAAGCTCTGGATGACTAATGCACACAGTGGTTAAAATAGCAATTGATTGAATCAATGAAGAATTGACTGTGTAAGCTCAAAGTATTCAAATTTCACTGGGACAGATATTGCTCTATTCTGCTGATGAGCACTAAGAATACAAAACAAGGTCGGATAGATGGTACGAAGAGATACGCGTATCGTTAAAAGTGAGATACATTTTATAGCTTTGCTCGATTTACTCAGAAACATTGTGGTTATCAATAATCGAGAGGTTGAAGCACCAATCTTGCTAAACAACGGAATTGGAGTATCGCTTTGTTTAGTACTTTCCCGCTATTTTCAGTTTCATTGAAACGAAACATACTATTTAAAACGAAAATGGCAAACAGTCACAAACCGGTAGATGCGTAGCACGAAAAACGTTGTAAATGCGTTAAATGGTGCATTTTGGAAATCAACAGTGCTTGCGTCAGATGACGTTTTAGCAAGAAAGCAAACAATGTAGCAATGAAAAGTGGAGGATTCGCTGATAAAACAGTCGAAACACATCGGTCGAAACATAAATGGCAATATTGTATGATTGTTTTCACAGCAAATTGTAAGTAGGTTTAATTCTGTTTGCTAATGGATCAGTCATCGATGACCGGCTTTAGCAAAAACGTAATATCAGATGGAAGTCAGGCTATAAAGAGCTCCTTCCACAAACGTATAACGCTAAATTCCACAGAAAAATATATTTTACACTCACCAAATAACTGGTGTCAAAACTTTGGGTCCGCTTTTTCGATTGCTGATGATACATGATCAGAATCGGATGAATCAAGTATGCGCAATAATTCAACTTGGAAAACACAGAGAATCCTTGGAAGCTGAGTATGGCGTTCACAATGGCTGAATAAATAATGTGAGGAAACAACGATAGCATTTCGAAGCCGGCAGTAAAACGTGTTTATCAAAGAATTTTATTCCTTGTTTCAATTATTTGGTGAAATCAAAGCAATAGTACTAGCAACGTTCAGGTGGGCCAAACACTACAATCAAATACGAAATATTTCCACTCAAATCACTCATTCAGCCAGACAAAATCTGTCTGTATCTTAATCGCACAGAATGAACTTTTTATATATATTCAAGGGAACATTTTCTTGAGGGATACAAAATCTGTCATTATGTTTGCGATTTCGAGGATAAATCCTCATTTGCAAATTGAAATTTAGCTTTTGATATGGGGACTAATCTAAGTCCCACAGTTGGTGCAATGTAGCACCGATAACTGTTTGGAATATTTTTTGCAACATTCCAATAACAGCAAGATGGTAGTTTTTGTTTAAAGTCTGTCATTATGTCTTAGGGAGAAAACGATCGGAACCGCACATGGTTGATACATTGAAACGTCGCAACACAAACAGGCTACAAGATTCAGAGTATTTATTTTGTTGTAAATATAAAGAGCATTTAAAATGCAGTATATGATCGGTTTGAATAGAATTAGTGCCACAAAAATTAGCTGAATACGAAGACCAGAGGATGGGATCTCAACATCAAGAGGAAGACCAAGTCTGGAATGTGGCAGCCGCACACACTTCTGCGAGCAGTACATGGACACGATGCCTCTGTTTAGCGGAGAACTCAGTTTATAATTGATAAGTTACCATGATCGAGCGACCTAAGTATATCTACGCGTGAGAAAGAATTGATTTATGTTAAGCCAGTTTTAACGAGTAAGTGAAGAACCGTTGTTTTGCGAATAAATCATAGTGACACGTTAAGAATTTGTAAATTATGTTGGTATACGGACAGTTGTAAAGTGGTTTTCATGTCACAATGAAAACGTTTCAAGAGAGACTTACGCGAAAATTGAATAGCGCATAGATAAATAGCTGTTGCTACAGCGAGGGTCCACAAGGGACGCGAAAAAGCCGCGTAGAGTGACGCGTGAATGTTATTGATTGGCGGAAGGTCTCCATGCACACTGGGATAAAGAATGAATAGTACGAATGACGCCACTGCAGCAGCGAGAATACTAGCCGCAGTCGTGATCCAGAAGCGTTTGCTGACAGAATATTTCTGCAGGTGGAAATTAAACCATTACATATCATTGGGAATACGAAACAAATACATGGTTAAAAATATATAATCAGAAAAAGCACGCAAAATTAATTAGCACGATATATAGAATAAGATACCTGTAGGATAGCATTTATTCGACCAATTTAAGATAAAGTATTTTAGCACCGGTTGTGAACTGCATGTGTGCAGATTTTGATCGTTCTTAAATGTCCTAGGCGTGATAGCGGAAAGCAATATACGATTCTGTGACTGAACAAGGTGCATTCAAGAATCAACTACACTCTCCTGAATGGAAGGATCACAAAACCTAATATTTCTATCTCCACGTATTGACAAGCAGCCATAAACGGTTCGTCGAATAAACAGTGGGATATGAGTAACGCGATACATTCAAACACATGTTATAAAGACAATTATCTACTTATTATTAAAACAGTAGCTCAAAACTAGAAAATATGAACTAATCAAGAGCACTGGAGACAAACACGAAGTTAACAGCATCGCACTGTAACTCATTGACTATATATCATCGATGCTTAACTGAATTCGAATTTATCATTTCACATACGTCTGCAAAATCATCAACAGCGAAAATAAATATTCATTTTGATATGTACATGTCAGCGCTTGCTCATCAGTCCCCATGCAAACATTCACAGTTGATTTACTGTAAATTGCTAAATGAGTGTGAGTGGTATGTGTGATGCAAAATAATGGATTATTTAATTTAAACTGTTCATCGTTTCCATTAAAATGAGGATCTTACTCGTTCATCAACAGGATGTGCTCGGATTAGCCAGCCCAAAAGCATACCGATTGCATAAGAACCCCATCTCGTATAGGGTTTCACGTACAGGCGACCAAAACTGATGCTATAGTAATACAAAAATGGAATAGATGAAACAACTTCTAGGCTTTCAGATAGCACGTTCATGAAAATTCAATGCATGTGGCTGCATTATATTGCGCATATTGGAAATATGTTATTATTATTATTATTATTATTATTATTATTATTATTATTATTATTATTAGTATTATTATTATTATTATTATTATTATTATTATTATTATTATTATTATTATTATTATTATTATTATTATTATTATTATTATTATTATTATTATTATTATTATTATTATTATGATTATTATTATTATTATTATTATTATTATTATTATTATTATTATTATTATTATTATTATTATTATTATTATTATTATTATTATTATTATTATTATTATTATTATTATTATTATTATTATTATTATTATTATTATTATTATTCTTATTATTATTATTATTATTATTATTATTATTATTATTATTATTATTATTATTATTATTATTATTATTATTATTATTATTATTATTATTATTATTATTATTATTATTATTATTATGAGTAGTATGTTCACAGTGTGAACATACACTATTCATACATAAGGCGCACTGGAATATAAGGCTGACTGCCGATTATTCGTGAAAATTAGTGTTTTTATCTGCGCCTTTTAGTCCGAAAAATACGGTATTTGGGATTTTGGCCTCACGGAGCTCTTCTAAGGTGCATTCATTCTCAATAATCTAACGGAGCAGAACGCCAATTTGAAAATTTTGCAATCCGATGCACCTGAATTTAATCAAAAGAGTTTTTAACACAAAATGCACAAGCACTTAAGTTCGTAGGCTTTCATTTTATGGTGTTCATCTTAGTTCTCTCAGCGTTGAGCGTAAGCTAATTTCTCACTTCATATTCTTTTGAATATTGCCCTATATTCTGTACTGTTCAACTGCTAGTTTCCCCGCACTTCCTGCAATAGACTTTGTGTTGGTCAAACGTTGAATCAGGATCGTTTCACGCGCAAGCACTTTTCCTCAAGAGGATATATTTAAAATTAATGTCGAATTTATCTCGTTGATATCATATGTACACTTTCTGCGAATTTTCCGTTAATGTTTAATTTGTAAGTATCCGTTGCGTATATGCGCGTTTCATAACACTAGGCTAATGGTAAAACTTCGAAGGTTTTCAATTAAATTATCATTTAATTCTGATGGAATATTATCAATACACCTAAATACGGTTGACTTAATGCACACGATAACGATCACGTGAAGTGCATATTCGAAAAAGGTGTACCGATTAGAATTTTTTGTGCCAATCGTAATGAGGGGTATCTGCTACTCTAAAACCACATGTGCATCCATATAGTTGAAAGGCGTTGCAGGTTTGACGTGCCAGCATAAGCGAATTGAAAAAACCGGATGAAGTTATGCTGTAAAACTAGACAGCCTAGCGTAAATCACTCACCTCTAAACGCAGAATCAGTGTCGGTGTTATGAAATTTTAGTTGTATATGTATCGATTATAGAAAGCTTCGTGCAAGACACGCAAGCTTTGTCGAACCAAGTCGTCAATAAGAACAGAGTTCAGTTAGAAATTAGATTTAATTGAGCAAATATAAGTTTCCCAAGATGTGTATATGCTAGTGTGCGTACTGATATTATTATGGTAAACAGTCGATAATAAGTTAAATCGATGCATTCCCTTGTGGGTTGTGGAAACCTACTAAACGTTTAGCAATATAATGAAATATGTTTGCGACCGATCGTAAAGCAATAGTGACGAAAATTTACTGTGGTATTTAATCGGATAAATAGTTTTAGATGATGTCTGAAATAATTTTGATATCCCTTTATCATACGATAAACATACTGCAAATCACTAATGTATCTTTTTCTTTTCGGCGATAGGTATTCAACCGGTTAAATTAGCATTTTACAAACTCTTAAGATAACCGTGGTCATTAGGCTGAAGTGCTTCCTAAAGATGGTCTACAAAGCATGTTCACCCCACTACGACAGCGCCGCGTACGCTGGCTGGGTCATGTATGTTGTTGGCCTCCTCGGTCGATGTCGACCATGGATGTACATCACAAACGCGTGAAAGTTCAAGTTTTGCAGCTTTTTGAGTGACTAAACAGTCCGATTCGGGAGGAACAATCTCTCCTGCAGCGCTGGCAACGATAGTCAGAACTCGGTTGTATTGCGTTAGTTGCACGTCGGCGGCGTGATCTGCGTTCAGCTGCCAAGAGCTGTATCTGCTCCTCCCCAGCCTGCAGACGACGCTTTACACAGTGCCTCCAATGTGAGCGGTCGAGAGCAAGTTCTTCCCAACTCGCCGGGTCAATGCCAAGAGCTTTCATATCTCTTTTACAAACGTCTTTGTACCGCAAGTGCGGGTCATGTATAGAGGATTGAAAATGGTCGTATTTCAAATGATCTACTCTGTGTGAGTTGAAATCAGCAAGTAGCTAATGGGAAGACCGCGCTTGCGGTACAAAGACATTTACAAAAGAGACATCAGAGCTCGTGACTTTGACCCTACCAATTGGGAAGAACATCCTCTTGAGCGTTCACATTGGATGCACTGTGTATAGCGTCGTCTATAAGCTGCAGCAGATTCTGTTCTCTATTGTTAATAGTAGATCACGCCGTCAGCATGCAACTGCCACCGACCTTCCGAGTGCTGCCTATCGCTAAAAGCGCAGCGGAGGAGATTGTTCCACCCGAATCGCACTTTTTACTCATTCGAAAAGCCGCGGAGCATGGAACAATCATGCGCTTCTGATGTACATCCATGGTCGAAATAAACCAAAGGAGACCAACAACAAAAATTGTTTCCAAGTCAGCTGACCAGCTTGCCTGCTTGCGCGATCTGTGAACACATTTGGGGGCCTCATAAATTGACGTTTATCAGTCACAGAACCGAACTCCAGATCGTGAGGCTCACTGCCTCATCCATGTTGTTTGTCATTCATACCAGTTTGTGTTTTTCCAAGTGCCTCGGCATAAAGTCATTTGATCCTAGTTTTGTCTAACAGTCTTAATAATTCCACATAAAGCACATGTAATTCAAGGAAATTCAAGGTTTTAATGGTCCAAAAAGCAGCAACCATAGGATTGTAAAAATTGAAATGTAAGTGCATAAAATAAGATAAGGAATTAGATTAAACAGTATATAATTAATCGGGAAACGAATAATTCAATAAAAACTCGTCTAATTTCGTTTTAAAGTCATGTAAGTTAATGGAGGTAAAAGGTGAACGGTTCGATGTATTACAAACACGGACAGAATAAAAATACCTCCTACAGTTCAAGCGAGAATGGCGTACCACCAGCATATATTCATGGGTGTGATAATTTCTCGTATTCCTTCGTGTAAATAAATCCTGTAAGGGATGGTTTGGTGTATGGAATATTTTGTAAAGCAGGATAAGGTCTCCTCTGATTCGTCAAAAGGGAAGGTTGAACTGTTTTAGGTGAGCTATCCTTTCTTTATAAGGCTTGGTTCGTATGCTGAGAATTAGTTTTGTTGAGCGGTGATTGATTCGCTGCATAATTTCAACATTCTTCTTGAGCCACGTAGACCATGACTGCACAATGGAGTTCGTGACTGGTCTCAAGTATGTATCCATGATCCTTGGAATATCTTGGGCGGGATTATTCCGTCTGCCCCGGGAGACTTTCACGTTTTTAGATTAGATAATGCTTGAATTACGCGTTTCAACGTTACATTTATTTCACTTATGGCAACCGTGGTTGAAATGGTTTGATTTGGAATGTATATATCATGTTCTCTCGGGTTGAATACAGATGAATAAAAAGTGACGAATGCTTCAGCAGTTTCTGATGCAGTTGCTGTTGGTCCAGCTTGCGTGTTCATGGACGCAACTCCTGGTTTCCCCTTAGCTTGATTGTTCCCGACACGATAAAGTATTTTGGGATCAGCTCCATCATGCGTGATATCTGTTCTCGGTAGTACAACTTGTATTGGATGAGAAATTTGTTTAATTTGTTCCTTAGTACACGGAATGTTTCCCAGGTCTCTGATGATGGGTTTTGTCGACCCTTTGTGCCGTACTTTTAACCACTAACGAGTTCGGCTTCTAAGTTTAAATTCCAGGTTTTGTCTTGAGTTCCTGAGGAAAAATGCAGAGCTCACTTCGATTAAATCGTATTTTTTGAGAATGCAGAGCTCACTTCGATTAAATCGTATTTTTTGAGAGCATCAAAGCCATAACGTTGATCCGGCTAGCTGTTTTACTGACATCATTTGTTCTTACTGCTTCAAACAGATAGTCAAACTGGATGACGATGTGATCACTTAGTTCCAATGGAATTTAGTAAGAAACGCTTTCAATGCCGTATTCACCGCTTGTCAGAACTAGATCTAGGAGTGTAGGCACATGGGTTCTGCGGTATCGGGTATTCGATGCATTGTGGTTATAAAGAGGAATTTCGCCCATCAACTCACTGAATACGCGTTCGAGGGAGTGTGCTGCGTGAATGGTACCGCTGTACAGATTCGGTAAATTGAAGTCACCCAGAACTTAAAAACCCACAAGTAAATCTGGAATTAATCATACGAATTCTGCCGAGTAGGGCCAGATTGTAAGTTTACCGTGCAGACGGTGGGCGATATACTACCGCCAAATCACAGTCTTCCACATTAGCTAATCTGACTGAGCACCAGAGTGTATCCAGTAACACGATGTCTGGATCCGTAATCTCACAACACATAAGGTTTTGGTAGTAGTACCATTCTACTCCTCCTCCTCTCGTTTTACGGTCGTAGCGAATAAGTGGCATGCCGGATAATTCTAGTTCACTATTTTTTTGGTGAATCTGTAGTCACCTTTCCGTCACGGTAAACTTTTCAGAAAAACTGCACGCAGTTCACCAATTTTGTTTCCCAGACATTGGTATAGATGCATTTTATAGCAGTTTTTCATAACAAGTTTGGTGTGTGGGAAAGGGGGCTAGCGGGGTGTAGAATATCTGTTAGACTGATTCCTTTAGAGTCGGCATTTGAGGTTATTATGCTTGCAAGGATGCCTGATC
>JACCGJ010001126.1:0-66246 GCA_013407085.1 Atriophallophorus winterbourni
TTTGCAACAGTGGCATCCAGTTATAACTTGTATACCATTATCCACTGTTCCGGCTCACTGAACCTAATCATACTGTCTCCACCTGATGACGGCACAGCCAGAACCGGTAGTGGAGTGTAATTTTGGGGGATGTGGCACACATCACTTTGTCATTCATAAGCGCCTTGAGTGCTTGACCAGGAATGCACTATGTGATTTTGTGTTTGGGAACACGTTGGTTCGTTGTTGGTCATCCATAAGCGCCTTGAGTGCTTGACCAGGAATCACTATGTGATTCTGTGTTTGAACATCGCGGTTCGTTGTATGAACCGTTTGCAACAGTGGCATCCAAGTATAACTTGTTTACCATTTATCCACTGTTTCAAGGCTCACTGAACCTAATCTAACTGCATCCACCTGATAACGAAAAACAGCCAGAAACCGGTAGTGTTGTGTATGTGCGGGCGATGTGGGCAACACATTACTTTGGTCATTCATAAACGCCTTGAGTGCTTGACCAGGAATCACTATGTGATTATGTATTTGAACATTGTGGTCCTTTGTCTGTGACATGTTTGTGCTGTTTGTCATTTTAATAGGATTGGTTAACTGATTACTTCCAGACGGGTTTACTCGAAACCATCACTACGTTAAGCTCGTTTGACATACTTCAACGAATGGAACATCGTTCGATAGGGGATGATGTTATCCATCTTTCCGTGAAATTTAACAGGGTTCACTATGTTCGTCGTCAGTAAATTTAAGCGTTTCCTGCACTCGTGTTGGCTGTGCGGCGGTGTGCTGTAGATCACCCGAACGCTCTTGATTAGCACTAATTTTCAATGCACTTCACATCTCAAAGAGATTCTCACATCCGAGCACTCACATTCTTCGAGCAAACTAAACAGTGATTAACTTCATGGATCCGTCAAGCGAAAATTGACTCTGCCAATAACGTGGTTTAAATTATGTACGTTTCACGCCTGTATTATATACACGAACTATTAGTTCAATAATTTTGTTCTCTCCCACATCGTCTTACACGAAAATCTAGTCCGACTCGAATGTTAAAATATCTCACACTAAATTTACAATTCCATACATCATCAAATTTTGCTCTCAGCGAAAAAAAATAATCGGATAAATAACTTTACTATATATTGATGCCAATAATAATGACTTCCGACAAAGTATTGTGTGACACTAGTGTGAAATATATTTCGACAGACATTTGCCAAAATAATTTTAAGTTCACACCGAAAATTTGTCCAAAATTTCGAGCTTAGAAGATGCAGGTTAATCACTTTTAAATAAATAATGATAAATACGTTTTTTATTTTAAGTTTGGAATATGGAAATGGATGAAAACACATACGATAAAACGGTGTAGAAATATATCAGTATTTGGAAAATATATTACGGTAAAACTGATAATGTGTTATGTTGATTCGATGTGAGCCTTTCAGAATATTTACTTTTGACAATCCGATCATAGGAATCGAATTATTAACGATAAACTACTAAAATATTATGTTAAACCCAACGTTTTGCACGAACACCATTTCAACTGTTCACATTCGATATACAACAAGTTCGGTGTGATAATACAATTAAGCAATCACTCTGGTAAACATGATAAATACGCTGCCGAACCTGGACCACAGATAACTGCAACTGCAAGATCGCTTCGTGAACATGGAACGCCCTCTGCGCTAGCGAATGTCGTACAATCTTCCAAACGAGATTCGTTACCGAAGCAATGTCCAACACGAGCCACAGGATAAGGAACAGTCCATGTGGTCAGATTCAATGGCAACTAAATGGAAAGGGTTTAACTTTTACTGGATTTGGTTACTAATTATGATAGCAGGCTCCAATGTAAGGCTGTTTTTAAAAATGTATTCACTTTTATGTTTACACTACTCATTAGTAACTCATTCAAAATCTAATTGCATGTTGAAGGCACTTTACCCACGATTACTGTCTAGCAACACCAACGTTGCACACAAAGCATTCTTTCGGAATTATTGCATCGATTGAAAATATGAAGGCACAATATTTAGAACAATTCAACGGTTGACTTAAAAATAGAAAATGTTGTATCACCTCAAATTTTTGCGACTCCTGCACTCTTGCAATTAAAGGGGTCAGTAACATACTTGCTTTCTAAAGAGACGAATTAAAGATTGTTCAGTAAGGGAAGACATACAAGCAAGTATTTCCGCGTTCGATTTGAAACTGTTAGATTTCAGGAAATATCTCACGTGTGTTCATCGACTCTTAGTTTCATGGAATTCTGATTATTGAGGGCTGGAATTTGATAAAAATGCAAGAAAAATTATGTTTCAAAAATCCCACCAACAGCGTTCATCTTTTTTGAAATTGCCTTCAGGCTGCATGGCTGACCTTGTATATTTCAAACAGAATCGGTGTATCACAATAATAACTCTAATTTCATTCTTCCACCGCAGAAAACCAAACATGTTCATCCAGGATACTGCCAATTAATGTTAGATGAACCATGAGAATCCCCTAATTCTTAGTTAGAAAACTAGGATTAATTCGGCAGTGTATATGTGGTTTAATCTACAGAGTGCATTTCGTCACAAAGCTGGTTACGTTCTGTGACTAGTGTTGTTCTTAGACTGGCGTTTGCATCGTGGCGTCAGTTGACTGTCCTAGATGGGCTGTGTCAATCCTATTTACCCAAATTAGTTAATTAAATTAGCGTGGTTGAATGGCATCATAATCGCTTAGCATTTGTAAAAAAATTCAGTTTTTCGGTGAAAAAATGTATTGAAATGGGTAGGTTCCAATTCGATATATTCCAAAAAATCTACTGGCAAAGATTCCGACTTTAAATAATAGTTTTCACCCAATTTAAGAGCTCCGATTTTATTATAATTTTCCCCACTAAATCAAGTATTGCGGTGCCTGGTTTTCGAATCAGTCTCCCGGCGACATTTGCACTGACTGATCACAATCTTTTTTGTTCGCAGACATTCCATCAAGATAATATGCTATATTGTTTAGAATCCGCTTGGCGGTATGTTTTAAAATTCAAAAAAAATGTCAAATATTCTCAGCTAAATGCTATTCAAATTGATTAATTTGTGCGGCGTTTCTTCAATTGTTGCTCTGATGGTGATGTTGTATCGGCATTGAACAGTACAAAACAGAACTACTCACAGTTTTACAGATGTATTTACATTGTCTACTATTGAAAAGTCCAGCATTTAATTACTAAACTGTTATATAAAGTGTTGCCTGCATCCACAGCACTTACACTCCACAACATATAATTGGCTGATTGCCCTCATCAGAAGGAGACCGTAAAATTAGTTTCAATGAGCGATAAAGCAGTAATAAAGTGTCAAATGAAGTTTATCTTTAATACCGTTTTTATTAGGGTTCGAGTAACCAACCGCGTTGTTTAACTACGCAAACTAATCCTACTGTCTTCCGCTAATATTTGCAAACAGCCAGAAACCACTTGTAGAGTGTAAGTGCTGTGAGTACGACAAGCCATTTCTTACTACTACAAATGCACCACCAACTAATACTACTATACCATTTATTTCATGAAATCAGTCGCTCAAAAGATGACCGTACAGAACCAACGCCATGGAAAAGTAACGCCGAGCGTTGTAAACAACACATCAATCTGCTCAAAATGTACAGGTTCATCTTATATAGCAACAATAGATTTTCAGTCAGCTAGATAGATGGTTCGGTCATGTCTGCAGGATGAATCCCAGTTCGCATACGAAGGTAGCCATTCATTGGCTTCCGCAAGGTAAACAAAAAAGGGGACGGCCCAAGGAAACTTGGTGCAAAACGTTGGAACGCGAACTACATGCACAAAAATTCACGGTGCAGACGGCAACGAAAGCAGCGGCAGACCGGAACCACTGGCGTGGGGTTGTCTTCGCATCATGTGCCACCCGGCACGGAGAGGACTGAGTGAGTGAGTGAGATAGTCCACTCACACAAACATCACCAATATTTCGTCTGGTAAAAGCTGAATGCTGCAGAATTATCGAACTCTTCACGTAAAGCAATCCATTAAACGTCAGGACAATCGGATGGTGTTCAATGCGATCCACATTATAACCCATCATTCCTAACATGTCAGCGATAGACTTAGTAATATCTCGCGTGTTGTACTTGCTCTGTTTATTGCTTCTGCTACTGTATACCATTCAGATAGACGTTGATTATTGTGAATCCAGTAGTTAGACTGTGATCATTGCTTCAGAGATCTGAGTAGAGAATCATCCACTGATGTAAAAAAATTAGTTTCTATGCCACACGGATATCCTCCTGGAATACTGCGTTCTGCCTACCGATGCACACAGATGCTTACACTAGTTTGAAAGAAGTTTTCGCGCATTCAAATGTAGTAGCCTAGCTCAAGATCTATGAAGGTTCGCTACTCATGGAGGTCAACTCTTTTTCACCGCATATGCTGTTTAGACGAGGTGCTACGAGGAATTCAAAAGCCACCAGATGAAATTGTTCCTTGGAAATACGTAACAGTTGTGTCCGGTGGGAGACCGTTACTACTTCATTGACATTCTGAGAGTCTTGTGCGTTCGACTAGAAATCACACTGTGAGTGAGTATTCTAACATTGTAGTTCTTTGTAAGAACCTTATGCAACAGTTGCACTCAAGTAAAACTTTGCTTAAACTGCTACGTATTATATGTAACAATTCAGCTTGCAAACAAATTTACAATCTGAAATAATTCGAACTGATAATCCTTCGTTATTTCCAATTCGATATTTTTTAATACAGAGAAGGGCGGAAGCGTAAACCGACCTTCATGTAAACTCTTCCGAATCCCAGACCGGCCGCTCTACAAACCACGTTGGCTTCCGCGCCGAAAAACTGGTCAACACACATTGGCCCACTGATTGCAACGTCCGAAACGAGATCCACTGTCACAAACGAAGCGCCGTTCCATTTGCGTTCGCCAAGTTCACACAAAAACGGTTGCTGGAATGCAATCAGTTCACCAATGACAGATAATGATGAGTGAAATAAATGAGAATGACAAAATGTCCACAATAGTGAGAAAAGGTGGACAAAATTTGATAGGTTTCTCAGGTATCCGTTCGCACGAACAGAAATATCAATTAGTTTAAAGTAGCAGTTTGTATATATGTTTTCAAACACCTAGATGCAAACACGTATACGCGGATGCACTTTGAGTTTCAAATGAAATGTTTAGAAATCGGATGTTTATTTAAAGGTTGCAGATCCGTCGCTTTGAAATTTGTGACAGCTTGCCAGAATTTGCAATTTTGGGAAAGAATATATGGCAGAATTCTCATCAAGTGGTGTTTAAGTCTATAAGTTAAACGAATTTAGTCGGACGAACGATACTGTCAAACAAAAATACATATGACGTAACACATATGTTTAACGGAAGCAAAAAAGACAGAAGTTTGCGAACGATTGAATTAATTAGAATGGGGGAAGATTGAAATTGAGGTAACTGGTAGTTTATTGTCTCTTTTCAGGTAATTAGTACTTATTTGTTCAGTGTTCACTTGGGATTTGAACACCACGCTAGAGATGATATGTTTCCTTTTACTATGGGGGATTTCGGCTAGCAACTACTGTATTTTACACATCAGTTTGTTGTACGAATATAATCAGTTTCACGATACTATCGAACATATGTGATCCGTCAGTTGATGGCAGATTTACTTGATCACTCATTTCTAGATCATAAGTGCTATATTTTCCAAAGCAACCTTGAACAGACGATGAACGCGAAAATGGTGATAGAGAACGAATGACTGTGTAATGCTCGTTGTTTGACAAGTAAACACAAATCGATTTGTAATTTGTTATTGTGAAAAGTTTTTATATATTGCCATAGACAAAAACTAAAAATGAAAATGAAGACGATTTCGATCCAGTTTTACGATGAGACAAGATCATTCCATTGGAACTAAAATCTTTTGTAACTGACAGGAATTGTCAGCTAAGTTACTCAAGAATATACTAAACGACGTTAACACAGAAGCTAGAAACGGTAGACATACATAATTTCATAAGCTGCTTCAGAGACTGAATTCAAGAAGAGCATCGTATGTTGTTGGCCTCCTTCGGTCGATGTCGACCATGGATGCACATCAAAATCGCATACATTTTCATGTTCTGCAGCTTTTCGAATGGCTAAACTGTCCGATTTTGGGAGGAACAATCTCTCTCACAGCGCTTGCAACGATAAGTAGAACCCGGTTGTGTGGCGTCAATTGCACACCGGCGGCGTGATCTGCGTTCAGCAGCCAAGATGTCTATCTGCTCCTTTCCACCTTGCAGACGACGCTTTACACAATGGCTCCAATGTGAGCGGTCAAGAGAAAGTTCTTCCCAACTCGCGGGGTCAATGACAAGAGCGATCTGCCCAATGGTCGACTTCCTGATTTCTACTCACCAGGGAGTAGATCTTTGGAAATATGATCATTTTCCATTCTGTATCTGCATCATATAATCATGCTATAAATGTGTTGTGTTTGTTGCTGCCGACAATAAAAATTACATCCTCAGAGTTGGACACACTTACGTTGCGCATCCGCTCCGCGACCTTCACATCAACACCTTCCATGGCTGGTTTGCGGACGCTATAAATCCATTTTATCGGCTCAGGATTCATACATATAACCCCCGCTTTTTCCCTACGCAGACAATCATGCTCAGTCCAGAATTGGCAGTGACGGAGGTCCGATTCGTGACCTTGGCATACAACATCGTCCATAATGTATTCATCTGATGGAAGACAGGGAGATTTAGTAAATCGCCTGATAGGGGTTATAGACTTATATGTACACATAACATACACATGCTGTACAAAAGGGGTCCTTAAAAAAGTTTAAACATTTCTTGTTATAGCAAAAAAAACTTAAAGCAGGCTCCCAATAAATGAATAAGAGGCAATAAACCTGATTAATAACTGGTTACAATGTTTTCTTTAATCGTCTTATATATTGCTTATCATGAAAATAAAAGATGCATTTGATCGCTTGCAAAACAAAGTTTCAGTAATCATCCTACCTGATACTTTTACTATACTCGTCAATACTGATCATAAATTAATGTAATGAAGTATGCTCCCAATGAAACACGCGTAGATGTACCAAAGTTCTATTTGAGATTACTGGTGTTTTCTAGAATAAAGTTGGGTTCAAAGGGATAACTCAAGATGCTCAACTAGCTATGGTGTCCTAAACAAGATATTTGAATTCACTTAAACTGTCATTCAATTTAATTAACTTATTAACTTAATTATTGTATCCTCAAATGTTACCCATTTAAAAGCAAATTGCGAGCATGTAGATACAAATGAAATCGAACCTGCGTATTTTATTTTTGTTGGTCAACAAAATCCTTACACGACACGTGATTTTCACAGTCGTTTTCAATCAAGCTAAGGAGTCTGATGTTCACGTGATTATCGATTTGCCAGACTTGTATTGATTTTGGAGTATTGATTTCATATAGATACCGTGTCACAGAATTTTTGTAGCACATTCGGAGACGATGTATGGATAGTTCTTGCAATAGTATTTTAGAGACATTATCGCGAATACCAGACTGCAATGCTTTTCCGATAGGTGATGGACATTTAGAATGAGAGTGCTGAAATTTCGACAAGAGTCAAATTGAGATGTGATGCACGCATAATCTACCGTCTCAAATTAGGACGAATATCATGCCCAATGCACAGTCTGATTGACTGAGGCTGCAGTTCCTCTCGTAGTATACGCGATTACCCTAGCAGCGGCCAGATTTTACTGGATAATCGTATTGCGCACTGGGTTGTGTTCATTTGTCTGACCTTGCGCAAAACGCAAAATAAACTGAACCAAATTGTTTAAATAAAGATGAATTGGTAAATGTTAATTATATCAGCAATCACATTGTGAAAGTCCAGGGAATTGTGCCATATAATAGCGCATAGGAGATCTTCACAACACATTCCTTTGCTATAACTCAAGAACAAGAAGTGCCGAATGTGCTATAACAACAACCACAGAGCCCGATCAATTTCGGTGTACAGAAGAATAGTATTAAAACGGTCCGAGTAACCAAAAATACACACATGCATGCATTTCCATCATAAAGTCCTAACGATCAATTTCGTGCTGGTTGCACTCATCAGGTCTGGACTCAAAGACCACGATCCACCTGCTTTGAAATTGTGGCTGAATGGTTAACACGGTTTGCGCTTGTATGACACTGGTAAGTAAGGTTGGTAAATCACGAGTTTATCCTCATCTACATGTGCTTCGGCACATGTAATGGAACAGGTTAGTCGCACAAACCTTACCCAATAGTGGCATACAAGCGCAAACGTTATTTCCCATTGCTCCACTTTTTCAAGTCATGTGGCTCATGATCGTACTGTCCGTACTTGATGAGTGCAAACAACACGACCTGGTCGTGGGGTGTGTAATGAAAATGCATGCAAATGAGTATATTTGTTCACGGTGATGTGTTTAACCTCATCGGCATGTGGTTCGAATCACAGTTTGCATAAATCTATAATTAAATGTTGCACAGTATCAGTCATTAAACTATATGTAACTTCCAAAAGGTCAGTCTACCGGGCCGACGTGACAAGGTCTTAAAATTGAGTGACAAATCAGATTATAGTGACAATGATTACAGACACATTTAGGACCTTCTTTATAATTCGAGATTTACTTGCAAGCAGTAGGAGAGTTTCCGTGTTGATCATAATCAACGCATGAACAGCTGTCTGTCTATTGTTTCGCGAGATTCAGGAGTCAATTGAATGTGTTTGATTAATTTTATCTCGTTGGGGTTGAATCGTGAGGCATTAAACATCTGGACCAGAAACTATGGGGAGGTAGTTTATCTTGGATCGATTGTCTTCAAGAGGGAGTGGACAGCAAAATAGACGTTTGGGGTTCAAATAAGTGCTATCACTTTGATTCACCTGGCCTGACTTCGTCCTCACTACAATACTTCCAACACAAATGAGCATAAATGTTTAAACCAGCTGATTCCATGTGAAACAATTTCACCGAAATTGTTAAAGAATGAATAACATTTTACTTTTGTTACTCAGTCGATCGTGAAAAACATTTAAAATATATTCCAAATTAACACAGACCTCGATACATTCGTGATGAACTTGATAAGAACATCTTAACGATTTCTCGTGCAATTAAATGACCATTCTATAAGCCAGCACATCAACAATCAACCCAACCCATGAGGTTTTAGAGCGAAACAACCGAGACTTATTTCGTTTGGTCCATCCCTTTCCCGGAACAATTTCGAAAGTTTGTTTATCCATTTTTCATTGAAAGGGATTTCACTGTCGCTGCTTGATGAGTGCAAACAGCTGGAAACCATCCGTTATTTTATACGTGTAAACGTTATACCAGATACAGTGAATGTGTTAGTTATCGTTTGAAATTTTGATTTCAATCCAATTGACAATTCGATAATCAAACTTGTTCCAGACGCAAAAATTACCATATTGTTACAACATTCCTTCACTTAGCTGACTTTCTTGGCATCTTTTTTCATTCGGTAGATGCGATATGCGTAAACCCCGAAAGAAACACGGTTGTAATTCGGAGCAACTTTAAACACAGATGTAAGCATAGCCATGTAATTGATGAGATGTTCATCATCAAACGAAGATCGCTTGCCCGGCGCTAATTGATTTACCGTCAGTTATATCAGGTATGCCTTATACATTTTTATTCTGGCTTCCAATTTTATATGTGAACTTGTAAGCCACTGTTGGATAAGTTTGGCATCACCAACCATTATATACACACACTGGCTGATGGGGTTAAACCAATTGGTTGGAGCACAAATCCTCAATCGCATGGTTTTCCATCACACACGAACTTTACTTTTTTAACAAAATCACAATTGATCTAAGAAGTACTTACATTCGCCAATGGAGAAAAAATAATCCCTCACGGTAGCTTGCAGAGCATGTGGGAATCCAAGCATACGGCAGACGATATTGGCTTCTTTCAATGTCCAGTTGTCATCACAGATGGCTCCCCAACGCCCTTTCCAATTTATCAAAACGGTACCTTCACTTTTCACTGATCCATCAATCAGCATAATGTGGGGGGAGTATCCAGTTTTATTGCGCTCAAAATCGATAATTCGTTGTTGCTGGTCGTTCAATTTACTTGAGACAATTTGACGCGTTTTCGTAATCTGCTGGACACCGTTACTTGATTGAAATATAAATGTATTGTAAGAATTCGTCTGATGGATAATACAAAAGAGTTTCACTCACTGCATGTACAAGGATTGTAACCATCGCGATAAAACCGATAACATTAAAACGCATATCGATCGACCAGTATAATGTTCTCGTATTCGTATCCGAACCGAAAGTATTTATACAAAAGCAGCAAGCCTAACCTGATTAGCATACCCCTACACACAGACAGAATGCGGCCCAGTAATGTGTGAGCTGGAACAAACGGTGATATTGAATTACTTTTCATAAATAAGTTTTCATCCTTGCTACCAATGTTGATTCTTGGGCGATTAGTGATACCATACGAATAAAGAGCTAACTGTTTGTTCATTTGTCGTCACTGAAAACAATTCATTTTCATGTAAGACAATTAATACTCGTTCACCTTAGCGTTACAAAATCTCTTATTGCGTCTCATTTTTCTCGTCAAATAGATCAACCAATTTATCATCTATAACAGGCAAAGCAACGAGAGAAAAGAAAACAGGATAGCAAGTTACTACAACCGAACATCTAGTAATTTCATCGTGAAACTTATCTTTTTGGTGATTAATTGCTGCAAATGAGACATGGAGACGGTTGAAAAACAATGAAGCTGATGACTTGCTTGAATCATATCTATGCTGAATCACGCAAAATGTCCGATTTGAACAGCTGTTGGTCTCGAATAGAGTTTCATATAAACTTATATTGGATTTAGTGATAAATAGTCGTTCATGAATTTCGCAATAAACAATATCTGTTGAGTTGATAGGCGAATATTATTAAAAAATGGATGATGTTCACTTATTAAAAGGATTAACTGCATCTTACACATAATGGTACTAGTTTATGCATATAAATTATAATCCAGTACCTGATAAATTCATATGAAGATTTTTGGGGAAGGTTTTGTAGTGTTATATCTCATGTGACTAGATGAATAACAGCTTTACGGTTGTCTGTGCCAAGTAAAGTATGTGAACGGGAACGGTTTGGCGTGGGACTAGCCACCCAGATTCCTAAAAACATCCTTGCTATAGAAACCACAACTACAATTTTACTCCAATGAAAATCTGAAACTGAAGACCAATATGCGCGCCTTTGGGGTGCTAGCTCGCTCAAAATCCACAGAATGGCGATTCCTAATTATGAAACTGGAACATCGGTACTCACTACTAGAGTGTCAAGTCAGAACTATTAACAAAAGAAATGATAACACACAATAATATGTTTATGGGTTTATAGGAAACCCGATGGAATACAACTAAGTAGATCAGATACTCTTCAGGCGAACCCGTCTTCTTCACCGTGGCTGCTTGACCAGGCGTCGTGAAAGAATGTAGGATTGGCACACGGGGTTTGAAAGACAAAAAGGTAAATGACATAAATACCAGAAAATGTATCGTGTGTCGTCAAAATGTTGCAAACTGCAACAAGAACAAACAGTCGTTTACAGACATCTGTCAATTCAGCGACCTAGTTTTTGGATCTCCAAATCTCAATGTGGCTTCCGCAAGGGAAGATCAACCGTTGACATGATCTTCTCCCTGAGACAACTTCATAACAATTGTCGGGAACAGCGTATGCCATTATACGCCGTTTTTATTGATTTAACGAAGGCATTCGATCAGGTCAGCATGGAGGGTCTTTTCAAAATGCTTGATCTGATATGCTGCCCACCAAGGCTGCTCAAACTCGTTATTTCGTTCCACTCAAGCATGAAAGGCTCAGTCCATTTTAAAGGTTGCAGTTCAGAAGCATTTGAAATTCGCCGAGGCGTCAAACAAGGGTGTGTTCTTGCTTCCACGCTGTTCGGTATTTTCTTTGCTCTGCTTCTGAAGAACGCTTTCAGAACGAGAACAGACGGCAGTTACATACGCACGCGAAGTGATGGTAAGCTTTTCAACCTGAACCGGTTGAGAGCACAAACCTAAGCACGGGATATGCTAATCCGTGACCTGCTTTTTGCCGACGATGCAGCCTTTAATGCTCACTCCCAACAGAACCTACAGTCGCTAATGGACTGTTTTTCGTCGGCATGCAAAAACTTTGGGCTAACAATCAGGATGAGCAAGACCGAATTCCTTGGTCAAGGGACTGTATCGACCCCAATCATCACTGTTGGAAACTGTTAGCTTGAACCAGTACATCATTTCACATATCTTGGTTCAATTATTGCGGATAACATCTCGCGAGACACAGAGATTGATAAGCGGATTGGCAGAGCAGCTGTCATTTTGTCCAGATTGAACCCTCGTGTTTGAGGTAACCGCAAGCTGACTGCAAAGACGGAATTGATGGTGTACAGCGCGTGCGTACTAAATGCTTTACTGTACGGCAGTGAAACCTGGACCACTCACGCAAGACACGAACGGAAGCTGAACGCCTTCCATCTACGAAGCATCCGTCGTATCTTGAATTTATCGTGGATGGACAGAGTGACTAACGCTTAAGTGATTTCCAAAGCTGGTCTAAAGAGCATGTTCACCCTATTGCGACAGCGCCACATGCGCTGGCTTGGTCATGTCTACATAATGGAAAATGGGCGTATTCCGAAAGATCTACTCTATGATGAGTTGCAACTAGGAAGTCAACCATTGGGCAGACCACACTTGCGGTACAAAGACCTTTTCAAAAAAGATATGAAAGCTCTTGGCATTGACCCGGCGAGTTGGGAAGAACTTGCTCTTGACCGCTGACATTGGAGGCACTGTGTAAAGCGTCGTCTGCAAGCTGTGGAGGAGTAGATACAGCTCTTGGCTGCTAAGCGCAGATCACGCCGCCGGCGTGTAACTGACGCCCTACAACCGAGTTCTGACTATCGTTGCAAGCGCTGCGGGAGAGATTGATCCTCTCGAATCGTACTGTTTAGTCATTCAAAAAGCTGTTAAACATGAAATTCATGCGATTGTGATGTACATCCATGATCGATATCGACCGAAGGAGGCCAACAACAACAATGTATATATTTTTAGTTTGACCATTGTGGCTATTAAAGTGGGTTGCCAAATACAACCCAGAAATTTTATAGGGCCATTTTACCAAACCATCAGTGGATGGAGCTTAAATCTAACCCGACGGACAGTAAACGAAATAAAGTTGCTCAACCAACAATCTCTCAGATCTGCACTTGTAATAAAGATAAGAAGAATAGTGGTCATTACGTAAAAGAAACATTGAAGCATAATAGAATTTGGATAGAAACGTAATCCTTTCGACAGGCTATTTTCCGACAGAGCATCCTCTATGAAATAAATACCACCTTGGTGTATCCCTTGTACTATCATGGATCACTCGTGTATATAAGAGCATGTACCATTATACATGCATTCGAACTAATAAACTTGAAACGGACAGCATACTTCAGATCATTTCGAGGTTCAACAGTATACGACTCACACAAAATGCAAGCACTTAGTTTTCTAACAATAAAAATCATTAGGGATACATCACTTGTAATGTGCCACGCCAGACGTTACCACAAGTTAAAGACACGTCTTCAATGAGAATGGAACGACTATGCGATTAAAAATTCAAATCTCTGAGTGTAGCAAATTTAATCAGAGTTAGATTGTTGCAAACATATTAGATTCCAATATTAAAATAACTACCTCTTGATATTCTTCGAAATTTTATTTGTTCGAACATGCAGCTTTTCAAGTCGTACAGTGCTTTTAAAAACATCGATTTTCAAGTTTTCTTTCGGTTCTTTATTTTAGTTCATAATTGTGGAAAGGTTTGCCGGTATGAACTAGAAATAGAAATCTCAGTCCTCATAGTTTCGCGCATGCTAATACTCAAACTCCTCACAACGCGAAGACCGTTTTACTTTGGTTTCCAAAGTGAGAAAACATAGAAATTGAAGCAAAATATAAACATGTTAAAGATGCCAAACGTTGAACCCACACCGGATGAATCAATAGAAATAAAAGGAATAATAAAAGTTGCTCACGAAAAACGGAATATGTTTCACACGGTCTTTAAAAATATTAAGATTTTTGATGAAAATATGTGAGATACCTAAATCAATGGAAAAAATATTGATCAGGAGAATGTGATCAAATAAAAGAACAAATTCTTCCGGCTTTTAACGCGATTTGCTCTCTATAGAAACATAAATAATAGAAAGTTAAGCACATCATCTATTTGACTCTGGGTGAAAAACCAATATTTCCTCGATAGAAATATAATGCCATGGCATTGCTTAGAGCATTTAGAGCATTTAGTCATACTAAGCTATATTTTTAGAAGTTTAAGGAGAACGTGTTTTAATGTACAACTGACTTGCGCATAATATCTGAACTTACATGCTATATAATCAAAAACACCGCATTTTATTCCAAAATTCACGTATCAAGATATGCATACCTTAAACTGCTAATGTATCGCAGATCATGAGCATGTATGCCACGGCTGGATAAGGTTGGTACGGCCAACCTGTTCAATCACATTTGCCCAAGCACATGTAGATGGTGTTAAACACATGTTTATAATGAACTATACTCATTTGTATGGGTGCAAGTGATTGATCGTGATGGCCGTGCAAACGTCACCAAACCGGTCATGGGTTGAATGATTCAAATGCATGAGCATTTTTGTTCATAATCATGAAGCGAGTCTCCTTTAGCCTCTGACAAATATGTCGAACTCCTGGCTTGCACACGTGATCCTGTGTGACCCAGCAGAACTGCTTCTACTGATAGGAGTAAAGGCGAAGTCGGCTGAGTAGGCGGAGCTCATAAGTCCGTGAAGCGGGCCACTTAGAGGAGGGAAAACCCATATCTCAAACCTCCACTGCCTTGCGACTACATCGAATCAAGAAAAAGGTTTTAGGAGTCAACCACAAATAAAATTCAGGAGCAGAAGTCCCGTTAGGCAGTCCGAAATTGTATTCAAATTCGTCCTGCTAAACCCTGCGACGGCATTGTTGTCCAAATGCATCAGCCTAGCTGTTACTCTAGATCCAGTGGTGTTGGGAATAGGGAGCAATTACTGTATGTGCAACAGCTAGTTCTCATATTTAACTACACCAGCGAAACGAACAGCAAAGGTCAGCTCTGAAACTGGTAGCATGGAACGTCTGGTCCATGCTCCCAGAATTACACGACGACGTCTCGAAAATCAGAGATGTAAGAAAATCAGCTGAGGTTAGAGTGAGCTAAAAAGGCTGAAGTTCGACGTGGCTGCCATGCACGAGACTCGATTACAGTACACTCATTTGCTAACAGATAGAAATTAATTATTTTTGGAAAGGTAGGGGTTCTGACGAGCATTGATGCATGGAGTTGGGCTTGCCTTGCGAAACAGCCTACGAAAAGCAACTGAACCAAACAGCAGCGGGAGCGAACGCATTTGGACTCTAACTCTGAAGTGCATTACTAGTACCTATGCGTTGGTCAACGTTTATGCACGTACGCTGTCCGCGACGCCTGCTGAAAAGGACACTAAAAAAGAAAAAAGACAGTGTCACAACATCATCACAACATTCCTCCACTTAAAAAGGGTGTAGTGTTATTGAGTTATTTCAATGCCAATGCGGCCTGTGACATTGACCATTCGCTGGTTTGTGCAAAACGGAAGTTTCCCCAGACTAAAGTTTACCGCGCCAAATTGTCTGCTAGGCCAAGGACAGTCGTCACTTACATGTGCGAAACTAATTTAGCTGCACGACTTGTAAAAGCCCCCACAGCCGACTTCAACAAGACAACCACACTCGAATCGAATTCAGAAAACTGGGAATCGCTAAAATTCTGTATATGCCGAGTTGCAATTTCCGCTTACGGTCCGTAGTAAGCTCGAAAGAGCGACTGCTTCGAAACAAAAGCTTCTGAGATGACTGCTGTGTTGAACCATAAACGGTTAGCATTCTTGAAGTACAAAGGTATACCAACAGATGGAAACATACGACTTCTAAGAGCAGCTAGAAATGAGGTTCAACAAACTGCAAGACGATGTGCAAATGACTAGTGGACTGTAATTAGACTCGGTATCCAAAAGCTGCGGATACTTGAAATTTTCACTGTATGTATGTTGGGATCAAGAGAGCTATCTGTCCACACAAACTTAAAACGGCTCCCATTACGTCTGTACATGGTAGCCATATTATAGACAAAACTCGTCAGATAGATTGATGGGTAGAGCATATCTTCTCTCTATACTCTAGGGTCAGTACGGTTTTACCGCATGTACTTGAAAATCTTGATCGGTGACCAACCAAAGAACATCTAGATTCTCCTCCTACTCTTGATCAGATCAATAGGGTAACCGACCGCTCAGCGAATGAAAAGGCCCCTGGTGACGACGGAATTCCACCTGAGCTCATCAAATGCTGTAGAATAACAATATTACAGCCTCTTCACCATTTGCTGCTCCAGTGCCTGCAGGAGGAGTGCGTCCCACAAGAGATGCGAGACACGAAGATTATCACGCTATTTAAGAACCAGGGTGATAGAGGCGACTTCACCAAATACAGAGGAATCTTCCCTCTGAATGTTGTAGGCAAATTGTTTGCAAAAGTCTTAAATATAAGGCTACGCGTGTTAGCTGATAGAATTTACTATGAATCTCAATGTGGCTTCCGCAAGGGATGATCAACAGTTGACTACTTCAAGAAAAGTGTCGGGAACAGCGTATGCAATTATACGCTGTTTTTATTGATTTACCAAAGGCATTCGACTACGACAGCAGGGAGGGTCTTATCAAAATTATTGAGATGATGAGCTGCACACAAGACTGCTGAAGCTCGAGTTTCTCGGTTTCTGTTCAGAAGACTTTGAAATTCGCCGACGTTTAAACAAGGATATTTTCTCCCTCGTTTTCGGGTATTTTCTTTCCTCTGCTTCTGAAGAACGCTTTTTGGAAGAGAACAGAAGGCATTAACCTTCGCACGCGAAGTGATGGCAAACTTTTCAACCTGAACCGGTTGAGAGCACAAACCAAGGCACGGGATGTGCTAATCCGTGTCCTTCTGTTTGCCGACGATGCAGCTATTATTGCTCATTCCACATATAACCTCCAGTCGTTAATGGACTGGACCGGTGGCTTTGAAACTTGAAAATCTGACAAAAATATCTCATTTGTGTGAATAGAACACATAATTAGAGTTTCTTTTACAGTATTGCGCATCATGCTCTGTAATACATGCGTGATAAAAATGGAAAAACAATATGGCCGACGTCAAAATGTGTCAAAAAAAATCAATGTGACATGTTATTGCCTAAGCTGGTTTGGGCAATGTCGATGTTGTCCATGACAATGAAAGATCATGGGTAATAGTTTCTCTATATATTTTTGGTCAAATGATTTATATCGCTTTTACTTCAGCTGTTCTCAAAATACTTCAACCAATTCTCCGTGACAGCTTTTGAAGAACCGAGTAAAATAGATAACGCATCTTCTGGTTTCACTCGGTGGTCGATCAGATAGTCTAATGTTGATGTTCATCTTCTTAGAACAGCTTTTGTTTAGCAAATTGTGTGGTGTTTAGGCATTAACTTTTCCAGTTTTTGAGTCGTACGTTTAATGTATCAAGCAAACTGCGTTTAACTGCCGAGGTAAATTCTAACATTTTCCTTTCGAGAAATCTTTCACTTACGTCAGTATTCTCTTGATGATGATTGTGATCACACAACTGAAATGTGTAAACCGTCGAACTAAGAGGCTTCTAGTGTAATGTAATGTTGATTCTAGCAGGTTAGTGTTTTTGTGGTTATTTGAGTAAGAATACAATTATCCGAACACAGATTGCATCTTGAATAATAGCATGTATTTCTAATGTGCAACAAACCTATCACAAAATATCACATTATAAATAATCGAAATTGATGTGGTAAGGCGATAGTTGGCCGGATCAAACGAGGTTGCATATTTGCAGTTAGACGATATGAGTCCGTGTTCTTATTCCGGTTTTTGGATTGTGATTTCACAGAATGTTTTATGAGTGGGCCCACAAATACAGCTCAGATTTCTTTAGTATGACCGTTCTTTTATCATCACCTCTCGGTAAACGGCTGACGTACAGCCTGTGAAAATGCTTCTGCATCATTACAAGTATCATGCCAACATCAGCTGCAATTTTCATGTTGATCGTGTCCGGTAAAATCTAACGTTGTTCATAAAAGCTCATTTGCATGCATTTCGATCGCACATGCAAATGAGCTATTATGTTCATGGTCATGGGTTACGACCCTGTCTACATGAGTGTGTACTCATGCGACTTAACTGGTTGGTCGTACCAACCTTATAAAACAGTGGCATACAAGCGCAAATTGTTTAACGGTGTTCATTTTTGCATGAGGGAAATTCATGCACAGAATATATTGCAAAATAATATGCTCTGTTTTCAGCAGTATCATCATGTCATCAACTGTCACGTCAGAAAACATCGTTTTAATCTTGATCACGTTATTAACCATCGAATAAGACATGTTCAGGCGTTTTAACATTGGTATTATAAAATTCCGTTGGCTAAAGTGCTTATTTCATAAAATAGCATCTTGCCTTTGTACGGACGACTTGGCAGTATGCACAACATAGGTCCATCCAGGCGACCTTGGACAGAGCTATCCATTTTAAAGTGCGAATGCGGTTTGAAATAAATTATACATTATTTTAAATGTAGAATACATTTTTGATCGTTCGTGAACTGATTTATTTTGGAAAGCTGGTGAACTGTTAATTTGTGAATCGATATACAGTGCACAGCACACATGGAGTTGTTCGCAAAATAAAACAAGGTAATCCACTTTCTTGAAAGATTTTGTTTCAAAAAAATTACAAAGAGGTCCCGGGGGTAGTATTTCTCTTTTTATCCCGAAAAATGCATCAACCTTGACTGCACAAATCGGCTTTACTCTTCTAACAGATCGGTAGTAATTTCAAACCAAGATGGAACCACCGATAGGGCAGCACTATTTTCTCATTATCTTTGTAACATTAGTTTATTTAGTAGGAGTGGACATACACTTAACTAGCTTGGTGCGGATCTGTTACACTGTCTTCAAATCGAGCGATTAATAATTTTTTTGTTTTTACCAGAAGTGGAAAAACCGAGATCATTCATTTCGCTTCTTTAAACTAGTTTGTACTAGAGGTATGACTTAACTATAAATATAATGCTCTGTCATCGAACAGCGTTCAGTTTTCGATGGTAATCTGCGTTATGCTGTCATTCAATTGATTTATCTTGACGCACGCTCTCTAAGTCTCTCATGTTCGTTACTTTGGTGCTGTTTGGGCCTCGCTTGTTCGAGATTATGAGGTTCCGCCTTATAGAGCACAGTGTCTTGCAAGGATTCAATCTCCTGCATGAGAATCGTAATCCTGTTCATGTTAGTCATATTACCATGTCCATTACATACCAGATTAAAGATTCAAGAATTTATAGTCACAAAAAGCACATAGCTTCACAATTACCATATCATATTATATGAAAAAGTAATAAAAAAATTATTATGTAATGTCAAGTATATTCCAATTGAATACTTGCCATGAGTCAATGCGCAGGTGTCATTAAGTCGTTATGCAGTGTCCAAATTTCGAATGACAGTTTAGACGCTGGGAGCGATGACAATAGTTTCGGGCATTCCAAAGGAAACAGACACGTTGAGAATAAATATTTTGGCGACAGTTGATACGGTAATGAGGAATTCGTGATGTCGCTGAGTGGTTGGTGTATGTTGTGACTCACGGTATTTGAATAAATATTTTAAAGGATGATGTATTTAATATTTTGTTGACTAGTATCACATCACTTCGAAGGCTTCTTTAAAGGGAGGTAGGGAGTCTCAGTTTTTGAAATCGCTCAACGTCAGTTAATTTTCAAAAACAACTTACGAGTTTGGTTGCACGATGGTATATTTTGTGAAGCAATAGTATATCCTTTTTGATCCGCGAAGTCCAAGCTAGCGATGCATGCTTCATGGTTGAAATTAAGTAGGCTTTCATGATGGTGGGCAACTTTGAAGGCGATAAGACTCTGAAAATCTATCACATTATACCTAGAAACTTGAAGCACGCTTGTATATGACCTCTCAATGCCGGCTGGGGCATACCCAATGAAAAATGTACACCATGAACAGAACCAGATTTGAGAGTGAGTAAAGATAACCTTCCACGATATACCGCAAATTAATATGTTCATTGACTAACATCTGACAGTTATGTACCACACACGTTCGAGTGAATTCCGTGCCCACTAGTTCTTACGTCACCGACCGATATCACATGATTCAACCCCATTGTATTTGGTCAAGCTATATTGATTGATGCGTGGTCCTTCGACAGCAATATTTCTCAAATTGTTCGACATAGTTTGAATAAATTTTTCCGTCTGTTTTATCCTATTAAATAATGATAGAACAGTAATTTTTTCAATTTTAAAATCCATGTTCGAAACAACCAAACTTTATGCTCGGCATCATTATATACTTTCGTGTATGCTCTCATTGATTAGAATTAATAGCTTGCAGATACATCGCATGCATAAATATAATACTTCCTTGCCCTAAATGCGTATTTATTCAGCAGAGCGCAAACTTAACACAGGATAATTTTATAGAAAGGGATTGGACTGCTTAAGACTCGCCAGTCACCCCCTCGAAAAATGCAGGAAGAGTTCACTTGGTTCATCAGATAGACTAGCGTGTCACAGGCCCGCATAACGGGTAGAAGTTTACAAAGTTCATGCATCCAAGGTTGGCTGTTGAATGCATATCGGATGCTTATCAATTGGAAAACGCAAACAATCTCACTGTCGTAGTATGCTGAACATACACGGTGGACTAGCTTTCAAAAGTACATTTGAAATTGCTACTTTGTCTGTCCACTAAATGTTCATGATACGGCCAATGTTTCTTAATTTGAAATCATTCAGATTCAGTTCGTGTCTTACGTGGATGGCACAGCTCTCACTGCCGTAAAGTAAATCATTTAGTACGTACGTCATCATCTCGGTCTTCACAGTTAACTTGTGGTTGCCCCATAAAACAGAGTGCAAGCAGCACAAGACGGCAGCTGCTTTGCCAATCCGGATGTCCAGCGAGATGTTATCTGCAATAGGTGAACCAAGTTAGGTGAATTGCTAGTGTGGGTCAAGCTGACGGTAAAATATGGGAGGCGGCACAGTCCCCGTAACAAAGACTTTGGTCCAGCTCATGCTGATTACCGACCAGAAGTCTTTGCATACCAACAAATAGCAGTTACTTAGTGACTCGAGTTGTTCTTGTGAGTGACCAAAAATGAACGTATCGTTGACAAACTGCAGGTCATGGATTAGCACATCCAGTACCTTACTTTGTGCTCTCAACTGGTCTCGATTGAAAAGCTTGCCAGCACTTCGGCTGGTTAGCTAAATACTTCTTGTTCTCGTCCTGAATGGGTGCTTCAGAAGCTGAGCAAAGAAAATTCTGAATAGCCCGAGGGAAAGAACACATACTTGTTTTACACCTCGTAGAATTTCATAAGCTTCTATAATGCAACCGTTGGAGTCAACTGAACCTTTTGTGGCGGAATGAAAAGAAAATGAGATTGAGGAGTTTTAAATGACAGCTTATAAGGTAAGGCACTTTGAATAGAACGTCCCTGCTGACGTAGTCGGAAGCCTTTGCTTAATAAATAAAAACTGTGTTCGTTATCTCAGGAAGAAGATCATGACTACGATTTATCCTCCCCTACAAAAACCACATTGATCTTCGGAGTAAAAATCTGTTAATACCTAATGGCTTGATGGTATTTGTTTTAAGTATGTTTGGACCAATGGCCCTATAACCATATTATACCCACCATAAAAATTACAAGTATCCGCAGCTTGATGAATACCGAGTCTAATTTCAGTGCAACAGTCATTTTCAAATCGCTGGACCTTATTCATAGCTGCTCTAAGTGGGCGTAAGTTTTAATCGTTTGGCTTTTGATAGAGCTTCATAAATACTGAGTTGGTTTTGTCAAAGACAGTAGCCATTAAAGGAGCTTAAGCTTAGAAACCAAAGACTTGTTCCAGCTTTCTTAACATCCCAAATACAAATAGCGACTAAGCGAATGCAGTGTTTGAACGGCTTAAAGTTCAGAGCAGCTCAGGACGTAGAACAAGCTGTTGTCAATGCAGCAGGTGTTCTTGCTCCGCGACACCATTGGGACCAAAAGAACAGCTAGGCTTATACCTCGGGACAACGTTGTCGTTGCAAGAGTTACCTGGACGTTGTTGAGTACAACACCGAACTGTGAAGCGGCACTCGGGCTCAGGATTTTTCATGGAGGTTAAAACTTGAATGCTTTTATGTGAGATTTGAGTTTTTCTTCTCCTAAGTGTATCGACTTCAGGAAACTACGAGGTCCAACTGGCCGAAGCAAACTGGATTTTGGTCCCCAGTCACCGGATATAGTCCCTTACGCTGCCAATGAAAGCAGTTCCGCCGGGTCACACAGACCACGCGTGACGAAGCTTTTCTCTTTTTCACCCGAAAAAGAATTATATCTGCGCTGGATATCCTGCGTTCTTTACGTAACTCAGCACAATATTGACAACCGACTAACACTTATATTGCCGTTTGCAAGTACCAACTCACTGACACCATTTGAAAAAACGCCATTTCGAATCATACCGTGATACATAGATTTGCAGACTTAAATCCACAGGAGAATTGTACTGCTCTATCCAGTTGCCTTTCTCACATTCGGTCTCATATGCTTGACAGCCGGTTTCGAAATATTTGCCCTTATCTCTTTCGAACCAACAAACTCTGTTGTGAATAGATGGATGGTAAATGACGTTTGATATCCAGAAAAATATTTGCTATGGTGATTGCTCTATGGATCTGCATAACAAGCTTGTATATCGTGGCTCATAAAGATATATAGTCTGGAGAACAGTTCATAAACGCTTAATTGCGATCGGCCAAACGGTGGACGGTAGCCCAGGTCGTTAAGGCGTGGGACTACAATGGTGATGGTCGTGGGTTCGAGTCCCACCCGAAGTGTAGGATATGCACTGCTGATGAGCTTAAATAAGAGCGAAACTCGAGTCCAGTGCTTCCATAATGGAGCGTGGGGATCAACTTTGTGAATCGTTCGATGGGCTTGGCACGGGTGAGTAGTCACAAAGATATAGATACTGCCTGATAGAATGAACCATTATGCAACCGAACTCAGTAAAGTTTTCCAGAAAGAAATGTACGAGAAAAAAGCAACGGTTGAGCCTGCCAAGTTAACCTCAAAGACGCATGTGTAATGCAATATTGGGGACCGCCCTCGGTTGATGAATAACATGTATGCAAATCACTACCGTATGAATGTTTCATGATCCGCATCGTTTCAAATTATGAACCTGCCGGATTCAAGATGAACAACCACTCCTGCAGCACTCACTGCGATGGGCAATACTCAGTCAACCAGCGGCAGTTGTACGCTGACTGAGTGATCTACGTTTACCAACCGGAAGCATTATAAACTCTTTCCCAGCTTAGTGATGATGGTTTCTCAGTGCCTCCTAAGCGAGAGGTCAGTAGCAAGTTGTTCGGAACTTATAACGTCAATTTCGGCAGCCTTCATCTGTCGTTTGAAAACTAATTTTTATCCAAGTTTAGTCTAATTTCGCCTCACCATATATTAGATTTTCATGAATACGATCATTTAGCATTCGGTAAACATGACCCAGACCGCGTGAGCAGAGCTGTCGTAGTTGAGTGAACATGCTCTGTAGACCAGCTTTAGAAATCACTTTAGCATTCATTACTTGATCTATTCACATTATGTTTAAGTTGCAAAGGATGCTCCTTAAATGGGAAACATTCAGCTTACGTTCGCCTTCTGCGTGGATCGTCCAGGTTCCATTGTTGTAGAGTAAAGCATTCAGTACATGGACCATCATGTTTTTTCTTTCGCATATATTTCTCCAAACGATTTGATTACACCACCGTATTAACACTTGATGTGTATTTAATCCGGCCATATGAGAATTTACGAGATTTTGACGAATATTTTTTATGCTATGTGAATTTAAATGCATTTTGTCACCTTAAACTCTTGAATCATAATCATATTTGAATTAGCACGAACTTATTAATATCAAATTCTGGTTCGTGAATTGTGTACAGGAAAACATATTTTAAACGTTGGGTAACTTGCCAAATATTGATTTAACAAATAAAGCCGGCAAAATTGCGTCAACCCACGAATAGATGACGTTTGTGGGTTGTGTAGGATGTCTTTTTCAAGTTTAAATCACGTTGGTTCAGTGTGTAATGAAGGTTTCGATCGGGAGTGTTCTAAACGTTTGATTCTGATATATGTTGATACGCAAATCTCCATTGAAATCAAATAATTTTCACTCAATGTTTGATTAAATGTTTCACGCCTGTGTTGGCAAAAGGATTGACATCCGTTTGACAATGTTTCAATATTTTTTTCGAAAATAGCAGCTATTTGTTGCTCACATGCCTTTCACGTGAATTTCGGTGCTGAAGTCAATTATTGTGCACCAGTGATGTTTGAAGCAGTGGAATGATGGTAAGTGATTATCGTTCCATACGAACGGTTGCGCAAAGCGTATGCAACAATTGTCTCACATTTTAAAATTTGAAAAGCTAAGCTCAATTTCCGCTTAATCAACCTATAGGAACTCGGTTTACTATCACTTAGGTTGAGAAATTCGATGATGATGTAGTTACACTCACTCACTCAGTCCTCTCCGTGCCGGGTGGCACATGAGGCGAAGACAACCCCACGCCAGTGGTTCCGGTCTGCCGCTGCTTCCGTAGCCGTCTGCACCGTGAATCCTTGTACATGTAGCTCGCGTTCCAACGTTTTGCGCTAAGTTTCCTTTGGCCGTCCCCTTTTTCGTTTACCTTGCGGACGCCAGTGAATGGCTACCTTCATATGCGAACTGGGATCCATCCTGCAGACATGATCGAACCATCTCCACCGTCGTCTTTTGATTACGGTAGATACCACCTCCAGACCAGCTTTCCACAGGATCTATTCATTCGAAATGGTGTGGCCGAAAAATCCGTAGAATACTTCTCAAGCACTCAGTTTGAAACACGTTCATTCTGCGCTCAATGGCAGCGGTCGTCTTCCAGCATTACGATGCATACAGCAACACACTCAGAAAGTTGCACTTAAAGAGTCTGATCTTCGTGTTAATGCTGAGAGCGGAGGATTTTAAAATGGAATTCAACATGCAGAATGCTTGGTTCGCCTTCCCGATCCTTCTCCTGACCTCATCTTCACAGTCACCATTTACCGTCAATTTGCACCCAAGGTAGACTGTATCTGTAACCTCACTGAGCGGTTGACCGTTGACGAACACTGGTGGTTACTCCGGAACATTCGTCCGCATTACCTCCGATTTGCTAGCGTTAATTTCTAAACCCACCGTCTTGCCAATTGACGATAATCGTTCGCTCTTGTTCTGGATGTCATTGATCTTGCATTCCAAGAGGGCAACATCATCCGCATAGTCCAGGGCTTCTAGCGGTCCCGCTGGCGTCCATAGAATACCTGCTGCCTTGTCATCGGTCACCTGTCTCATAATCCAGTCTATTGTGAGGGAGAAGAGTATCAGTGAGAGGATACATCCTTGCCTCACTCCCGTACGATCCTCAAACTTCTCAGTGAGCATTCCATTGTGAGCGACTTGGCATTCAAACTTCTCATAAAAGGCTTTTATGAGATTTACTATATTTGATGGTATACCATAATGACGGAGGATTTTCCATATCACTGGTCGGTGAACGATATCGAAGGCCTTCTGGAAGTCAATGTAGGCCACACATTGCCCTGCATTCCATTC
This sequence comes from Atriophallophorus winterbourni, assembly GCA_013407085.1. Classification (NCBI taxonomy): domain Eukaryota; kingdom Metazoa; phylum Platyhelminthes; class Trematoda; order Plagiorchiida; family Microphallidae; genus Atriophallophorus; species Atriophallophorus winterbourni. The sequence continues at coordinate 26,029 of JACCGJ010001126.1, forward strand.
ATGTGTCTGCTCCAAGATCTGACGTAGGACAAAGATTGGGTCAATGCAAGATTCTCCTTTCCTGAACCCGGCTTGCTTTTGTCGTAAAATGGATTTAACTGCATTGGAGACACGTCGGAGAATGATGCGGCAGAATACTTTGCTCGTGACTGATAGAAGCATAATACCTCGCCAATTGTTGCAGTAGCTCAAGTCACCTCTCTTGGGAAGTTTGATTATAGTACCCGAACGCCAGGCGTCTAGTATCTGCTCAGTATCCCAGATGTTCTGGAATAGGTCTCGCAAAACTTTCGGCGTCTCTTCGGTTTCCGCCTTGAGCAGTTCGGCATACATTCCATCGTCACTTGGTGCCTCCCCATTTTTTAACATCTGGATAGCAAATTGCACCTCTTGGAGGCTGATAGGGTCTGTGTTGACGTCGAGGTCTGTAGCTGCCTCAGGTATATCGACGTTGGTTTGAGGCGGTGGGCGGTTCAGAATGAGCTCAAAATGTTCTCGCCATCTGGCTAACTCTTCTTTCGCATCTGTTATTACATCTCCACCCTGGGTCCTCACTTGTTGATTGCTTGACTGACTACGATTGCAGAGCTTTCGATTAATCTGATATAACGTTCTCAAATCATTCATTCGACACGCCTCTTCTGCTTGTTGTATCAGGTTTTCCACATACCGTCTTTTGTCCTTCCTCGCTGATTTTTTAACCTCTTTATCTTTCATTCTATACTCTTCAGTGATGGTATTCCTTCCATTAAACGGTTTCCTTCTCAGCATGCGTTTCTTTACATCTTTTCTCTCTTCCCTGAGTTGAAGGTTTTCAACGAGATCCACGAGGCTTTGCCCCTCTGTCTGTACCCGAGGACTTTTTCTCCGACGGCATTTAGTGTTGAAAGCATCAATCGTCATTGAATCCTTGGGCCAGGCGCTGATTTCCTCTCTCAGGATGTTGCCAAAAGCTCTCCTCGTAGCGTCATCGCTCAGCTTATTCACATCCAACCGTAGGCTGCGCTGAATTCCAAAATTTGCCGTTTTCAGTTTCAAACAAATCTTTCCCACAACAAGAAAATGGTCGCTACTAATTTCGGCACCACGCATAGCCCTCACATCTTATAACGAACTCCTTTATTCACCATTTATCATCATGTGATCAATTTGACTTTCTGTTCTGCCCTCTCGAGTGGACCAGGTTATTTTATGGATGTTTTTGTATGGGAATAGGGTGCCTCCAACAAAGTCGCAGAAGTCAAGTAGCCTCTCCCCATTATTATTCTGTTGGCCAACACCATGCACTCCCGTGGTACGCTTCCTGCCCGTATTTACAGTTCCGGTTCTAGCGTTGAAATCTCCCATTAACACCAGTAGGTCGTGCTTTGGGATTCCCCTCAAGACTGATTGCATGACTTCGTAAAACCTGTCTTTCTTCTGTTGGGCTGCATCTTCTGTTGGAGCGTATGCTACCACAATCGAGTTTAGTCTGGCATATAGGACTCGCTCGTTTACGCACTTCCATTGCATGATCGTACTGCTAGTCTTTCTGCTTGCGAGCAGAGCGACTTCACCATGATGGAGGTTATCTTGCCTTCCTGACCAAATAATAGTCTCATCGCTATCTAGCTTTCGCTGTCCAGAGCCGGTCCATCTCACTTCGGACATTCCAAGTATACTCAGATCATACCTGTTGAGCTCATGTATGGCTTGAGCCAGCTTGTCAACTTGATACAGCGTTCGAACGTTCCAGCAACCAAGTCTTATCGTTCTTTTCGGCGCAAGGAGATCGGCTATCAGGCTGGAAACATCCTTTCGGCTTTCATCTCCATCCGCCATGGGACCTTTTGTAAGGTTCGCGTCACTCCTGTAGCCATTGATAAGTAGAATTTTCGGATCTGTTGTCATGGTTTCCGTAGCAATGTAGATTCTACGGGATAAATTTGCTAGACTTAAGCCCAACCCTCCTCCTTTCTCAGACGGGCTTGGGACCGTCCTTGGCGGAGTTAAACCAAAACACATTTTGCGTGCCATTTTCAGCATGTGCCCAATACGGCGTATACTTCAATGAAATTTCTACTGGTCCAGGTTCGAAACAAGCGGTGGTTACGTGAATTCTCTGAAATGTGCACAATTGAGATCCTCTCAGTAAACAGTTGTATAACGGACAACGAAACTAGTAAGATCAATGACAGTGAAAGCCTAGCGAGATAAATCATCTCAAATATACTACTTCGAGTTCAATAATCCGCTGAAAAGCACTTCCCATTGAGAACGTAGGCAGGGATATAATGATATCATGAGTTTTATTTTTGAAACTACTCATCTGTGCCAGGTCAATCGAACTATTCAAAAAGTTGATTACGACGGTCCATAATGTAAGCACTTGACTCGAGTTTCGTTCATATTTGAGCTCATCAGCAGTGCATAGCCTTCGCTTCGGGCGTGATTCGAACCTCCGACCATCATGAATTTTATCCATTTTATCATATAAATTAAGTTTAAATTGCCATCCTTAGTTGAGTTGAAATATTCGTCTTGGTTTCCATTGATACGTTCTAATCATTTATTCTCGTTTATAAGAATACGTGGTTGCTGGCATTTTTGCCAATTACGATACCTATATCTAAATAAAACAGGAGTTTTCATTAAAATAATAATCTAAATAAATCAAAAACCCGTATTTGAATGCATTTCCATCAAACTCATCCCAAGACCCGCTTCGTGCTTTTTGCGTTCATCAGGAAGGGGCAGTACGATCAGGATACCCGTACTTTGAAATAGCGAACAAATGGTAAACAAGTAACGCTTCTAATTAGGTAAATCAAGTTTCAATAATCGCATGTATGTCAATTATGAAACGACGCTGACTCATCGATTGATTTTCATTGACATTATGGGATCATGTGATTGGTTATTAATCACGTGATGGAGGAATCTGTCAGCCTAGACTCTAGACAAACGATTATTGTATGTTATTTCTACAAACTAATCTATTCGCATCGGTCTTCTTCAGCGTCTGAGTTTCTGAAGACACTATTGGAAGACCAATAAATAATACATTCACATCATCGAAATCACAATTCCAGACGATTTTTCAAATGGCAAACGAGCTGCAAAATAAATGATTTCTCATTGTTATCCGGTTTGACAAAATATGGTTAAAAAAATGGTTAACATTTACTTTGCGTTGATCGCATGTAAGGTACCGTATCAGACAATCATTATCTCTATTCCAACGTGCTTAGTAAAGAATCCACCGCGTTGATTAGGAAGAAGAATTGAATGACATTTGAAGTGAGCTTGCAAGATTTTAAAATGGCTAGAACTGCCATGGGCTGCAAGAGAAGAGCCTCGGGCGAATTGCTATCATGTGTATCATTTTCAATTTCATTTTCCTACGCAGATGAAACACAATTTGAAACAAATAATGTTGTCACCCTCGTCGGTCGATGCCCGCCACGGATGCGGAGCGCATGTACAGGAGGATTTTATGCACGGCGGCGTTTACTATGTCTAAGCATACCGATTTAGGAGCGACAATCTTCCCCGCATTGCTCAGTGCGAAATACAGTACTCATTTCAACAGCCTCGCATTCATACGCTTTGGTCGTTCATACGCCAAGCAGCCGAGGGTATTATCTTTTCTTGTTTAGCTGACACAACGCTTTAGCGACACCTGCGATTTAACTCATGGCAAGTAATCCACTGGACAAGACGTAACATTACACGTTTGGGTTAATTCTCTTTCATGAACGAATATTTATTATGCTATGGTAATTATGAAGATATGTGCTTTTTGTGACCATATATTCTTGCATCTTGCATCTTGAAATCTTGAAAGATTAAACATTATACAGTTTCCTCTAAAGTCGCATAATCAATATCACTTTCATATCACTTCACTATATTTATTATGCTATGGTAATTATGAAGATATGTGCTTTTTGTGACCATATATTCTTGCATCTTGCATCTTGAAATCTCGAAAGATTATACATTATACAGTTTCCTATAAAGTCGCATAATCAATATCATTTTCATATCACTTCTGAAAATGACTTTGTTTCATATGCGCGGCCCAAACTAAGGTCTATTTCCTGATCTCACTCTTCATAAAGTAGATCTCTCAAAGTACGACCGTTTGTATAATAAAATGTAATAAAATATACGATCTGAGTGTAGACTTAGTGTATTTCTTTTTAACAGAGTTCCTGATATACACTGTTCCCATTGCACATCTGTTGGCTTTTTTGCAGGTTCTATAAACACGAGGCTGATGTAACAATCTCTCAGCAGGAGTGAACGTTAGTGACACGTTGAGTACAGCGAAAAATCTGGCAACTTTCACTTCAACATTAATATAATTATGTATTTCATTGTTGATATTCGGAGTGAAATACATCAGACTTATTGTCTAGAAACAAAATTGTATGAATGCGAGGATGGCGTGATCACCAATACCAGAGATATTGATTCGGTAACTGAAAGTAGTTAGACAGGAGGTTTTGACATTTTTTATCGATCATTGAAGATAATCGTAGTACTGATGGTTTTTAGTAAATTTTTGTGAACAAAAGTATAAATTGGATGTACGTAAAATTATCTAAAAGGTTCAGGAAAGCCTTAAACTACGTCTCCGTATATAAATGGGATCGAAAAACCATTGTGGAGAATGTATATTCATAAAACATTGGTCAAAGAACGCGTTTATTCTGAAATGACCACAGATGTTTTCAGTGAGCAGTTTCAAATTCATATAATATTGATAATAAATGCCGATTTCGCAATACCAGTTCCTTTGGTAAAAGCAAAAACCGTAGTAAGTAATTTGAAATTTGGAAAGCGAGCTTGTAGTGAACTACTTTCACTTTGTATCTACGTATTTTCTACATAGATGTTTTGGCCTTGCATGGTTATTTATTTTTTACCATGTATGCTTTATTTGTATTAATGTTTGTAAAATATACGTTTTGGCGAATAAAATAATTTCGAACTCTCGGACATTGTCTTTTTCCGTGGTTGCGAAGTTTGTGTGCGTCGCTCCGTGCGGGAATTTTGAATAACGGATCCTCCTACATTTTAACGCATTCTGCACCTCCATCTCTTGCATTTTTCTGTGTGGATTATCCCTCTATCGTTGGACTTCACTGGACCTTTCTCTGGACATTTGCTCTTTTGCTCATTTAGTGAGTTCGTTCCATTTTTGTTGTATTTTGTGTAGTGCAGACTTATATTTTTGGTCCACTACATAATTGGTTAGCTCAACGTGACTGTCGTTTTAGTAAGCACGGACAAGATCAAGCTTAGTAAGAATATTTGTGGCAAAAAGATTTAAATAAAAATAATGGATTTGTGGTACAGAGTATCTGTCTGGCACCGTTCAGTTGTTACGAGCGAGGTAGTCACCACATGGCCATCGGTCATCCGAGATCTTCTTGGGAACCATATGTAGTGGTGACGATCAGGAGCTGGAGGAATGGCGAATAATTCAAAGCTCTAGCATGTGCTTAAACTCGGCTATTGCAATTTTGAGCTTGGAAGGATGAAGTCGCCTAGGTCTAAAATTGACGGGTGGTTCGCTAGTGACGATGTGGTGTTTCACAGAGTGGGTCACTTTGTCTGTCGGTCGTTGGGGTTGCATGATGGATGGGAATTCATGCAGTATAGAAATAAATGTCGAAGTTTCTGGAGTGACAGCCTTGATACCAGAGGAAATGGCTCTAGTAGTAATGCCTGACACCTATAAAGAAGTTATCGTATCCGCTAAACTCCGCTGTTTTACTTCGAAAGTTAGACCGAAGTGAGACAAAATCTCGATACCGATTATGGGGCAATTAACGTCAGCGATGATAAACACCCAGGGGAATCTGCGTCTTAGTCCTAAATTAAGGGTTAAAAGGCATTCGTAAGTGTTAATAAGAGTGCCATTTGCCACCTGAAGTGTGTAGGACGACAAAAGGGGTATGACGCTAATTTCAGCACCAGTGTCGACCAGAAAACGCAGATCACTCGATTTGTCCGTAACGTAGAACGGGCGATTCGGATTTGGTGGGCCGGCTACAGTAGTCGCAGTTACTGGCTGCCCGAACGTTTGACGGTTTTTGAACATGAGGAAATGCATTGCAAGGATTTATCCCCATATCTCTTGTGGTACCCACATATGCACTCAGAGACCAAGGGTCTGAACCTTGATCTGACGAAGCTTCTGTTTTCACAAGCGAAACGTTACCCAAAACTTGCTATAACCGATTCATTGCAAACTGTATTTTCATGATTATGGACTCCCGGTCGGTCTCCAATATTTTCAAATACACACACTAATTAACACTGGCTTTAAATTCAAGCCTTGTTTGCCGAATTATCACATCTTCGACCCTCCGTGAAACTAGTTTTACTGTCCCAAGCAGATGAGGGCAAACATCCTGAAAATATTTATTTGATTATCACAATTTGCGATTGATTTCATTAAGTGTGTTGCGTTGTTCGCATGACCCATTCAAACTCTCCTAGCAGATTTTTGGTGCATGATTAATATTATCAACTATACTCAATAAGTTCAAGTTCAATAAGACATGACATTTGAGATAAGGTCGGCAACTAATTTTACATAATGACGCCACGGTTATACGTGGATATCACAAAATCAACAAGTTTTGATAACAGAATCTTGAATCTTGAATCTTGAATCTAGAATAAATAAGTCATTCCCGTTTATGCGTTTGACAGATTTAGGAATGAATTTTTTTTGTTTCCTGCCTGTATGCTATCATCAAGTGAAAACTATATTGTTGAACATCGTGGTTCGTTGTAGTAAACCTATACATCGAATGGCGCGAAAAATATTATTTTTGGACAGTGACGCATGAAAAGCTACTTTCCTAAACACGACCTTCAATTTGCATGCGCGGGGTTTGTGTGCATAACAAAACTACTGGCAAACAGGATAGTATATCAATTTATTCAGAGTTCGATTGGCAATATATATTTTTTGTATAGTCCACATGGACTATATGACTATGACATGTATATATGACCTAATAATGACTAAACTTTTCAACTGCAAATAGGGTTTACAGCACCTAATAATAATCATATCTCCTTAGAGGGGCACCGTTTTTCACAATATGCAGTTGTCAAAGTTGACAATATGTATTCTCCTCAGGGCCAAACTGGGAACACAATTGTCTTTTGAAATGGAACACTAGCCCTTTTTTCAATTTTATATAAAATTATCGCTATTATCGGACCAATTTGGGATTCAGCGTATTAATATCGGTAATCGAGCCTTAGAATTTGGCACTCATGTAATAGAAAATTGCTATTCTTTGAAATCATTAAATCCAACGTCTCCGGATGATAGCAACAAAATGCGAGTCAGAATAGAAAGCACTGCATTAATTATAAATTAACAAAGGTCTTTACACTTGAAATATGAACGTATCAAACATACTGATAGTTATGATAAAATCTGATTTGTTGAGAAGTTCTAAATAAATGCAGTTCTAGGAATGAAAGAATGCCGTCAATTCAGGAATATAAGTTAATCAATGCCATCAATTAGTTCAATGCATTTTTCGTGCCTCTTCTGACTGGTGATAAACGTGCAACATGTTTATATTTCACCCCCTTATACACATTACATCAGAACATTTACAAACACATATCTGGATTTTCGGCAGTTTGAAAAATGGTCTACAATGCGAAACCGTTTACAAAAGCGCGTCTCGGCTGCTTGACATGTTACGGCGGATATTTGGACGTTTTTCTCCGGGGTGTTTTCCACACATGATGAATACATATATACACCCGGTTCTAGACTATGCCACACAAGCCTAAACACCATGGCTCCAAAAATACATCTTACTTCTGGATCGCATATACCGGAGAGCTTCTAAGCTTGTCATTGGTCTCGAAAATATGTCATTCGCCAGGCGACTCAGACAACTGGAAATGAGTACACTTGCACAATGGAGAATGCGAGGTGATCTCATCCTCGCATACAAAATACTAACTACTGTTTCCCACCCCCTGGACATATTATTCCACCTACGAACTTCTAGCAACAGCCGTGGTCATGGTTGCAAGTTGGAAATACCACATTCCAAACGGAACTGCCGCAGGTATTTTTATTCGGCACGTGTGTGCTTTGTTTGGAATTCCCTACCTGGTGATTTGGTAAGCTCAAACAGTTTATCTATATTCAAATTAAAACTTGATGATTATATGAGAGCTAATCCGAATTTTGCCCCAAACTATTAATAAACTATCATCGTTCCATTGATTTTGATTTTATTTATACATATATATATATACATTTGTACCTATAGTTCCACTCTATGGTTATTGTAAAGATAATTGCTTTTTCAACCATAAATCTCGAATCTTGAATCTTGAATCTTGTATATACAGTCTGGTGTGCTATTTCCGCTGTGTTTTGCCAAGTCTTCATGATCTGTTAAACTATCAACTATTACACAGAATATATGCTATCGTGTACTTTCTGAGTACATATTTAACAGAAGAATGGTGAGATTATTAATGCCTGAAAATTGAAAACCGGTACTCATAACCCTGATTCCAAAATGAGATTCTAGGAAGTATATCCTCATGCAAATTTCAATATTCAAGATTTATGGTTGAAAAAGTAAACAACTTTACAAAAGCCACAGGGTCGAAATATAGGTATAAAAACGTGTACTTTTAAATGATATGAATCGCATCTTATAGTGATAAGGCAGAGAAATGATTTCTCGATATGTGAAGGCAATACCAGAGTTAACTCGGAATGTTGCTATCAGCTCGATGTTGTGAAAAATATTTTTGGGTTGGAAACAGTGTAAAGAACTGCATATGTAAGAAAACGAGCGCCTTACACTCGCCTTTTTTAAGAGTCTTGAGGCACAATCATTTGATGCGAACAACGTATGGCGTATTTTGAAAAACCGCCGAGCAGCTTTGACGCTCGATGATATAGACGGTTCCGTGCCAAAATATCATTTTGGAACCATGGTGACCAAATTTGGGCAGAATAATCTAGAACCGAATACATATACATCTCAATCATTAGAGGAAACGAACCCAGGAAAACGCCCAAAGTTCTGCCTTAGCATTCCTAGCATACTAGTGCCACGTTGATAGACAACTAAACATTGTAGACCATTTTTCAAACTACCACAAATCCAGACACTTAGGTACTTTTCTTCAGCTTTGGTCTCCGAGATCGTACGAATAATGGAAACCGTTGTGTTTACGTTGAACGCACGCAAAGTTATAAAATGTATAGTGCTACGAAGCATGGTTTCGAGTTTTCATTTTCACTACGTTTACCAGTTGGCCTGCCGAAATGATCGTTTAGCGGTTGTTGCACATGTCATATTGCCATATTATTTATCGAAAATCTAAAATCTGGAATTGTGTTTCTGGTATTATAGCCACGCTGTCATCACAGTTGACAGAAGTGCCCTGCAGAAGCGACGTTTTCACTGTGGTGCTCAAATTAACATGCTTTCTTGCAACGTATCTTTCTTGGACGATCGTCTTTAATATGCAAACGTGAATGCTGATGCAGTGTCCATCATGATAGAACATTTTATCGATTTTGATTTTCCTGACCTGGCCTGCCTTGTTTTGTATTCTGACATAATAACTAATTCACATATGATATTGCGGTTGCAATTGACCATCGTATTAGCGTAACAAATTCAACGAACTTTCAGTGATTACAAATATTGTCCGTTGGTGATTAGCATTCATCTTCTCATCAAATCTTCAACAAGTGCAACGAGGTGGTCTTTACAAAAACTCTGTCGGTCAGTTATATTCAGCTCGGCTCAGAATTATTCGTTGATTATTCATTATTGTCTTTAATTACGAAAGATGAACTGAGCTCGTGCAACTTTGTGTGATATATTCTACAGCTTAAACTGGACTAAACATGCTGCATGGGTGTGAAGATGGTGATTACCTTAGGAAAATCAAGGTTTAAGCTTTTCCATCTCATAACGTCTAATACAATGTTCACACAGGTTTCAAAAGCACTCGCTGCAACTTTCATCACATGCACTCTCGTGATGCTCATCCACATGTCGATTACATCTTAAATAATCCATGAGGTTAACCTTTCCAAACTTATATCACCTTGATCAAAGAATCCACACAGTACAATGCCAATCGGTCAGCGCGTTGTCAAGCAATAAAATGTAGGCCGAAATTTTATAAGGAAATATCGTAAACAAACCACTCTCCACAACCTCTACATGCTGCTGGTCGATTTCGTCTGATAAATCCGTCAATTTTGTGTCAACCGGTTTACTTCAAGCTTTACCCACGTTGGGATCAAAGACCGATCTTGACAAATTGCTCATATTGACAGCTGATCCTGCTTGCAGAGATACCGTCACTGGATTCGTTCTCGTTAAATTCATCAAATCCTGAATTCTTTTGGTTTTGCGGTATTCGATGTTGGATTTTCGCTGTGATTTTTCGCTCTTGTGATAACCTGGATTATGGTTTACTGCATATCGTTCAAAGACACGTGATTGGCACTCTTATTTTGTGCATTTAACACCTACAATATAATTGCATAGTGCCGGCTATCACACTATTAAATTCACAATGTTACTTTTTTTCCAAAAACAGAATCATCACTCCTTTCGAAATGAATTACTTGTCAATCAAACGATGCATTAGAATTATAACACGACAGAATAGTCTCAGCTATTTTAGCACGAATTAACATCGACGTGCATCGCAACCGTGAATGTGAAAAATTGATCCGATCAATAATAGGCACTCACTACATGAGGTAATCATAGTTTGTAGACCGTTATCTGCTAAGCTATCCAATATTTTTTTTCTAACTTGAGAAAAATTGAATGATTCTTTTCTGTATTAACTACCTCGCAATCTGGTTGATCAAACGATGGTTGATCTTGATTCGGAACCGTGACTTACACTTTTTGAATTCCTCCATTAAATACCCAACCTTACAATGCTTACATAAATCCTTTAATTAACTTCTTGTGTTGTGATTTGTACGATCGCTAATCTTCGACAAATGTTCTTAATTTTGATCAGAAAAAGTTGTTAGGTTATTTAAACACACTTAAAATTGTGCACTATGGTTGCTATGTGTTCAATATACATAGGCAATTCCTGACAGTGTTTCCAATTTGAGACAAAATCCTGATCACTTCGGCCTTGTATACAGAAAACATGCATATCTACAAATTTTAAAGTCAAACACTATATCCCTAAACCGTCAGTGCTGTTAGAATAAACAGACTCGTCTTGTGCATTAATGCTTGAAGAGGCCATGTAAATATATATTATGGAGAGTTCCAACATATATTCAGTCATTTTCATTGTGAACTCCATGAATGACAAACAAGTTGCGCTTGTATGCCACTGTTGGGTAAGGTTGGTACGACTAACCTGTTCAAGCACATGAGACCCCACTCATGTAGACTGGGTTTAAAACCCATGACCATGAATATAAAAGCTCATTTGCATGCATTTCCATCACACTCACCCCAAGACCGGTTTCTTGCTGTTTGCACTCATTAGGTAGGGACAGTATGATCAGGATCCGCATGCGCTGAAACAGCGGACGAATGGTAAACAAGTTGCGCTTGTATGCCACTTTTGGGTAAGGTTGGAACGACCAGCCGGTAAAAGAGTGATCATGCGGTGCTTGTCATTGCTTATGTATGTAGTGCAAAACGATTGATCGAACAGACAAAATTCTTCAGGAAAACATAAGTTGAATCCTTAAATATCATTCTCGAGAATGCACACACACTCTAGAGTTTGATTGCATGAATTCAAACATATGTGACAATAAATTTCTAAGTTATTTGAATTCGAAAATTGACGAAAACTCGATTTTCATACCACATAAATGCAACCACAACTACCAGTTTGTTATCCGGAATAGAACTAATAAATGGTTAGCTTTAAAGAGATATTCTTGGGTAACTCATACAAATTCAGGTACGGAAGCGACTTGGAAGTGATTTTGTAAGATACGGAATCACGTCACGATTCCTGTAAGAGAGGATCGCATGCAGTTTCAATGGATCTTGCATAAGAGAATTGAAAAGAATCCTAAGCTTCTCTACACGATAGTAAATGAGCGATCAAGAATCAAACCAGGCGTATTCTCTATACAAACCCTAATGGATTGACTTACTCTGCCAAAGATACCACCGGATGCTTTAGCAACGTCTAACTCAATTGTCTTCAATCCTAAGCGTTGTAACCCATATCAAGTTTTACTAAATTCGCCTCGTTTGCAATTATTAAGTGAAAAGACTGTCAAGGAATATATGATTGGTCGGAAACTTTGTCAACTAAACGAAAAGATGTTCCCTAGCGCAGACATAAATACCCCAGCCACACATTGCAGGTGTCGCATTGCTTTGATTGCTCCTCTCACACGCTCATTAAATCTCAGCCCACATGAAGGTAAAATACCTCCGCTTTGGAAAGCAGGGATGCTAACTCCCACTTATAAAAACGGTATCCGTTCAGGCACAGCAAAACTATAGACCGGTAACGCTACTTCCGGTCATCTCTAAATTAATGGAATGCATTTTGACTGCGCGCATAAGAGAACATTTTGAAAACCAGAATGTTTTGAACGAAGCACAACACAAAGTGATGTGTTGCTCACATCCCCAGAAGCACAACACGGTTTTCGAAGAAATTGTGGTTGTTTATCTAACCTTCTTACAACGTTCGAGGATTGGACCAAGGCACTCGACGAAGGTGAGGCTGTTTGTTTGTTACATCGACATTCCCAAAGCTTTCGATAGAGTCGATCATGACATTCTAATAAAAGCTAGAAGCTTATGGAATAACGGGAATGTTGCGGAATTGGATAAGGGACTATCTTACTGATAGACAAGTCTAAGTTCGCGTTGGCACCACCTTTTCTAGAAGAATAGACGTCCCAAGTGGAGTTCCGCAAGGCTTCGTGCTTGGACCTCTCATATTCTTGGTGTTTATGAACGATATAGTAGAAAATATTGGATGTAACTTGATGCTGTTTGCTGATGATATTAAAATATTGAAACATGTCGGGTTTGATAATGAATGTATGGCGTTACAACGGGAATTGTTCATCTTATGAGTTACTATTTAACCCTTCGAAATGTAAAATGCTTCGGCTTAGAAAATCTTTGCGCCACACGTATCAGCTTGGCACGCAAGATCCGGCTGCATCACCGCAAAAACATATCTCGGTATCTGGTTGTCGTTTAACCATAAGCCTGGACATCATTATCGGACAGTGTACAATAAAGTCTGCCGTATCTTGAGTCTTCTAAAAACGGTTAATTAATACGCATGTACGCCCTGTTATGGAATATTTCATCCAAGCTCGGGCACCATGGCTGAGGAAGGATATCGAACTACTTTACAGGATTTAACATCGTGCGAAAATGTTGATCTTCCCCTTTACTGAAACTTGCCTTTGAGAGAGCGAATGGTAAAACTCAATCTACACTATTTTACCGAACGACGGATACGGAGTGACCTCCTGTTGGAATTCAAAATCTTACATAGTTAAAACCATCCCTTCAAACACTTACTAAAGTTCAATGTCCTTACTCGAACACGAAAACATTCAATGGCTTTAAGCATTCCGCATTCGCGATTGGATATTCGTCGTATTTTTCTCGGTAAGAATTTGTTTCACTTGGAACATTTTTCTTGAAGAAATCATACACTCTGTTAGGAGGGCACCCTCTGTCGTATAGACAGTGAAAGAACTATCGATTAATCGACCAATCAAGATCGATGGTGAGTTCCAATTGTGATTTTTATTCACTGTGATATTCACACATTTGCTCAATTGTGATACTCTTTGCATTCGGTAAATAGACGAGTTGAGTGACGGTTGCGTTCTCTCTGACCACATGGGCTGGGCCAACAGTGGTGCAGCACAGACATAACAACTTGGCGACGGGGATAAAATAACCCAGCAATTCGAAATGGCAATCACAGAAGAAGAAGTAAAATCAATACTTCAGCAACAGCAACGCCAATTCGAAGAAGCTCAAGCCCGTTTGATGCAGACACTTTTGAAAAACCTGAGTGTTATTTATCAAGACAAGAAGACTGACGTACAAAACCCGCTGGTAGATGCAATCATCAACAGCATCCCCAAATTCAATTACGACCCAGAAAGCGGTCTCACCTTCGAATCTCGGTTCAAGAGATTCAAACATATTTTTCAATCAATTTTCAAAGAAATTTCTGGCGAACAGTCTTTTTTTAACAGACGGTATAACTGCTTGAAATTGATCAAGCAGGATTGCGATGAATTTGTAACTTATGCAGGAAAAGTATGTGGTCTGCAATCAGAGAAGGATCAAGAGATTCGCATAAGACTACCGTCACTACTCGATCAAAATCCGAAAATCAACATGACGTCAATAACAACCGAATGCCAGAGGCTACTAAATTTGAAGCGTGACACTGTGCTAGTCGAACAAAACCCCTGCCAGAATGAGCCGGTGGCGTTATCCGTCAAGCAGCAAAGCAGCCGACAGAATTATCACCGTGTCGATCAAGACACCAAGCTTCCATCCCAATTTTGCAAATGTGATGAATGGCATTTCGCGCGTTATTGCCCATTCAAGAGGCACCGATGCCAGAAGTGCAACAGAAAAGGGCATAACGAAAACTACTGCCGCACAAACTATTTTAAGAGACCAGTGTTCAATGATCTCTATCCTGTCTTCGCCAACTTCAAGACCCCGGAAGATGGAAATTCAGCAGAAGAAGAGCCGCCTCAAATTATATCCGCGGAATACAAACCAAGAAGGTGGGCTGATCGAAGACGTACTCCAGTAACCCGCCTGCAAGTGAATACGAAAATGAAGTCATACGACAACCAAGCTTAAAGGGGAGGTGTTAGGAGGGCACCCTCTGTCGTAAACACAGTGAACGAACTATCGATTAATCGACCAATCAAGATCGATGGTGAGTTCCAATTGTGATTTTTATTCACTGTGATATTCACACATTTGCTCAATTGTGATACTCTTTGCATTCGGTGAATACACGAGTTCAGTGACGGTTGCGTTCTCTCTGACCACACGGGCTGGGCCAACAGTAGTGCAGCACAGACATAACACACTCGGAATCTGTTGCGGTTTTCGCTTCTAAACTCGATGTATATGACAAACCGTGCTGTATGTGACTGTCCCTATTGATTTTTTAGAGATATTTTATATTTTACTCCATATACCTATTCATCCTCATGGTTTTATTGGTAACTACTGCTTTTTCTACCATAACGTTCTAGTTATGAATAATTTGGGTTAGTAACACTAAAATACTGCCCACAGGGCTTCGAAGATAGAGATGATTCATTGGTCGATATAACTTGAAGCCTTTAAATTCGTTTAAATGTTTAGTTTCCACGAAACTAAAGGTTTTCAAAGTTACTTGTCAGCTCACAATCCAAAAGTAATCGTTGATAATAAACCTTTTATAGCTATCCGAGCCACTGTTTAGTCCTAATATGTAAAATAGATAACACAACCGAAAAACGTTCTGTCATTTTCTCAAACAGTTTGATTGTTTGAATTTAGTTCAACAATGTATGAAACCATTACGTTTTCTTTGGAGGAGATTTTCTTCATGTTGTTCATCTCAATTGGATTATATCTGGGAAATGCACGATGTGGCATCGTGGCAGCATTTCTGTGCTGTACGCTAAACCAGCGTGGCTAAATTGATGGCCCAACGGTTATGAGCTTCATGCTGAAACCGCGGAGTCTCCATTACCATTCTATTCCCCCCTCATATCGTCTAGCCTGGTCAACCTGACAGTATCTTAGCCCACGTGTAGTCTCTGACTGTGGCGACACTTTGCCCTGGATCAGCTGTGTTTCATATATCTGGTAAATTCTCTGTGTGTTTTGCACTCACAGCGTACATCAATCTACAGTACGATGTGGTTCATAACACTGCCTACAGGATAGTAAATTCATTAAAGTGAATTGGACGTGGATTGTTTGCGACCTTTAAACCTAAATTTTGAATTGTTCGCCTACTTCGGTCGATGTCGTCAAGGGATGTACATCGCAATCGCGTGAATGTTCAAGTTTTGCAGCTTTTGAAATGACTAAACAGTCCGATTCAGGAGGAACAATCTCTCCCGCAGCGCTGGCAACGATAGTCAGAACTCGGTTGTATTGCGTCCAGTTTGCCCGCCGGCGCGTGATCTCGTTCATCAGCCAAGCCTGTATTTGCTCCTCACCCCTCGCAGACGACCGTTACACGTCCTCCAAAGTGAGCGGTCAAGAGCAAGTTCTTCCCAGCTTGCGGGGTCAATGTCAAGAGCTTTCATATCTCTTTTGCAAACATCTTTGTACCGCAAGTGCGGTCTGCCCAAAGGTCGACTTCCTAATTGCAACTCACCGTAGAGTAGATCTTTCGGAATACGACCATTTTCCATTCTATAGACATGACCAAGCCACCGCAGGCGGCGCTGACGTAATAGGGTGAACATGCTCTGTAGACCAGCTTTGAAAGCACTTCAGCGTTAGTCACTCTGTCCATCCACGATATGTTCAAGATACGACGGATGCTTCGTAGATGGAAAGCATTCAGCTTCCGTTCGTGTCTTGCGTGGGTGGTCCAGGTTTCACTGCCGTACAGTAAAGCATTTAGTACGCACGCGCTGTATACCATCATCTTTGTCTTTACAGTCAGCTTGCGGTTACCCAAACACGAGAGTTCAAACGGAACAGAATGACAGCTGCTCTGCCAATCGCTTATTAATCTCCGTGTCTAGCGAGAGGTTATCCGCAATGGTTGAACCAAGGTATGTGAACTGATGTACTGATTCAAGCTGTCAGTTTCCAACAGTTATGATGGGAGGCGATACAGTCCCTTGGCCAAGGACTTTGGTCTTGCTAATGCTGATTGTTAGCCCAAAGTCTTTGCATTCCGACGAAAAACAGTCCATTAGAGACTGAAGGTGCTTTTGGGAGTGGGCAATAAAGGCTGCATCGTCGGCAAACAGCAGGTCACAGATTAGGACATTTCGTACCTTGGTTTGTCCTCTAAACCGGTTTAGGTCGAAAAGCTTGCCATCACTTCGCCTGCGTAGGTAAATACCTTCTGTCCTAGTCCCGAAAGCTTGCTTCAGAAGCAGAGCGAAGAAAATGACGAACAGCTCGAGAGCAAGAACACACCGTTGTTTGACGCCTCGGCGAATTTCAAAGGCTTCTGATCTGAAACCGTTAAAATGGACTGAGCCCTTCATGCCTGAGTGGAACGAAATAACGAGCTTTAGCAATCTTGGGGGGCAGCCTATCAAATCAAGCATTTTGTAAAGACCCTTCCTGCTGACGTAGTCGAATGCCTTCGTTAAATCAATAAAAACAGCGTATAATGTCATATGTTGTTCCGACACTTTTCTGGAAGTTGTCTCAAGGAGAAGATCATGTCTACGATTGATCTTCCCTTTTGAAAGCCACATTGAGATTCGGAGTAAATTCTATCTGTAAGACATTAGCAAACAATTTGACGATAACATTCAGAAGGGAGATTCTTCTGTAATTGTTACAGTCGCCTCTATCTCCTTTTTTCTTGAATAGCGTGATGTTCTTTGTGTCTCGCATCTCTTGTGGGACACACTTCTCCTGCCAGCTTTGAAGAAGCAAATGGTAAAGCGGTTGTAATAATGCTGCTCTACAGCATTTGATGAGCTCAGGTGGAATTCCGTCGTCACCAGGGGCCTTCCCATTCGCTAAGCGGTCGATTGCTCCATTGAGCTCATCAAGAGTAAGGGGAGTATCTAGATATTCAATAGTCGGCAACCGGTCGACATTTTCAAGTGCATTTGGTAAAACCGTACTGTCCCAAGAGTAGAGAGAGGAGAAGAGCTCAACCCATCTTTCCATCTGCTGAGGTTTGTCCACAATCGTTTCATCAGATGCAGACTTAATGGGAGCCGTTTTAAGTTTGTTTGGACCAATGGCTCTCTTGATCCCATCATTCATACCGTGAAAATTTCCAGAATACGCAGGTTTTTGGATATTGAGGCTAAATTCAGTCCAACAGCCATTTTCACATTGTCTTGCAGTCTGCTGGACCTTATTTCTAGCTGCTCTCAGAAGTCGTAAGTTTTCATCTGTTGGCATATCTTTGAACTTCAAGAATGCTAACCGTTTCTCGTTCAACACAGCAGTCATTTCAGAAGCTTTTGCTTTGAACCAGTCGCTCGTTTGAGCTTTCTTCGGACCGAAAGTGGAAAGTGCGACAAATTTTGAATACATGGTCCTAATTCCTAGATAGAAATATACAGCGTTACCCGAGTAAAGTGGTCATGGTACTACCGGAACTGTTAGATATTTTTGTAACCTCTACTGTAACCCACGATTACAAAGATGAAAAATCATTTTTCGTCTTCAGAATAATTAAACCATATATTATGCATGTACAATATAAATCAGGATTAACCACCATCTTTTTTAGCCGAAATAATTGCGGAAGTATGATACCCATACAGCACACTATGCACAGCACAAATTTGGGTTTTCAAACGCTTCCTCACAGTCACATAGTATTATAGGCTATATTCTTGTCTCTTAACGTACTACGATTCCCACGATCTACAGTCGTAAATTTAAGTGTCACCTATTATAAACAAAAAAGCATTCAGGATGAGTAAGAGTGTGATGGCGCCAGTTATTTAGGCCGCTTCATGGTGATTAAATACTTCAAAGAGAATTATTGCTTGAACACCAGCGTTCACAAAAATTACCATGCAATAACTCATGCGAAACGAGATTCCCCAAAACGCCTTGGAAGTAAAACAGGAAAACAACAAAAAGGGAAATGTAAAAAAGTAGTATATATAGAGTTCCGACATCGCAATTTAATCATGCGTATTTGAAGGAAAGGTAGTATGAACGTAATCATGCTGGTATGTGAATGCATATATGTTTATATTTATGCAAGTATGTATGCATGTTGCGGTTTGCCTCCTCCAGTCGATGTCGCCTGATATGTTCATGCTACACAGCTTTTCGAATGACTAATCAGTCCGATTCTGGTGGAACAGTCTCTTTATCTGTCCTCACTGCGAGAGACAGTAAGGAGACAAACGACTTTCACTGCACGCTAACGGCGCGATCTATGCTTAGCAGTTGACAGCAGTTTCTGCTCCTTGACGGCTTGGAGACGACGCTTTACGCAGTGCTTCTAAAAGGAGATGACAAGAAAAAGTTGTTCCTGATTCGTAGGGTAAATTTCAAGAGCTTTTATATCTCATTTGCAAACTTCATTTTACCGCAATGGTCGACTTCATGATTTCAATGCACCCTGGAATAGATCTTATAAATTACGTTCAATTTCCACTCCGAACACATTGCCCAGCGAGTGGAGGCGGCTATGTTGTAATAGCAGCACTAAACAGCACTTCTACATTTGTTACTTTGCTAATTCAAGATAGGTTCAAGATACAGCTGATGTTTTTTAAATATAGAGCATTGAGCTCCGTTACTGTAATGGATGGTTCCGGTTTTATTGCCGTAGAAAAAATGATTCAGTGAACATGCACTGTATAATATCATCTTTGTTTTCAAACTCAAATTGCGGTGGTCCTAGACACGAGATTTCGATCGGGACAAAATCACAGTAGCGCTACAACTAGCCTATTTAAATTAGTGTATAGCGAGAGGTTATCTGCAATGGTCGAATCACGGTATGTCAAATTATGTACGAGTTCAATCTGACAGTTAACAACATTGAAGATAAGAGGTGTAACAGTCTATTGACTAAAGATTTTGGTCCTGCTCGTGTTGATTGTTAGTCGTTTTGACCAAGAATTTGAAGCTTTCATGCCACAGCTGTTTGTCATATAAGTTGATTTAAAATGTATCTAGCGACGATTAAAATGTATGCTTCCAACAACCAAAATGTCGTATACGTAATGGCACGTTTTTTCCCGTCAGTTTAAACTTATACATGCAAACGAACATTTTTCGTCAGCCATACTCTACTCGGTGTATTCGATTATTTTCTCCACATTTGCAATCATACCGCAATCCTGTGGTTTAGTGAAGTATTAACTTATACACCATAAATCATTTAATCCTTTCTGTTAGCCCAATGAAATCAATAATTGTCGTTCCTTCATTTCCAGAACTGACTACCATAATCGCATAAGTAAATCAGTTTAAATCGGAATATCCTAGCGATAAATTCCTCCATGAATTTAGTGATTTAGTGTCAGTGCAACGTCAATTAGTTTGATAACAACACAGTAAATTTAATAAAGCGGGAAAAAGTATTTCGAAGATTTTATATATGGAGCTAAATTAAAAATCAGCCAAACATCCTACTGAAAATCAAATAAATTTCATTTCATGAAAATTGAAACATTGCGTTATTATACGTGGAACGTAACGTCAATTGTCCTTTGGGAACTGATGACGCCTCGCAGAATATACAATACTTAAAAGTTATTAAATCTAATCCATAAGACAGAGCTTTGTGTCAAATATTACTAGATGTGTTGTTAATTAATGTCGTACAGCTATTTCATTCAATAATGAAAATAATGTTGTTTTTAAGTAACTACAATTTTTGCTTGCTGGGAACACCCATCGAAACAAATGTGACTTTTATACCACTAATTGTTTGGATACAGTGATGGTATATTATCGTCGAATTAACTGAAGTACACAGTTCTGGTTCACCCATTAGGTCGTTCCGATTTATTATTGTTTACATTAACATCCGTTGATAATTAGGATAATTTGTGCCAGTACACAATACCAGTTAGCAAATCGAAAAAACACCAAAAGAATTGGAACCGAATAATTTTAGTCATCTCAAAGTTTTGGTACACCCAGCACTCGGTAGATCCTGTCGTGATTGCTCTCCGCAGACGAATCTATCCGAAAAATTCACAATGAAGCTTGACTAATTCAACAAATAAAGTTGAATTAGCCACGCGTAGTCAAACATGATATCAAGATTAGTTTGCCAGCCAATAAAGCAGATAATTATTTCCGTTATTTCACATAAAACTTCTTCTAATCAGAATAGATACCCACCCTAGTTCGTTCGACTGCCGCATATAATTATGCCAAAACCCATTTTGCTTCATAAGGTGTTGAGGATTTGTGGTTAGGTATATTTTCATAAAAAATGCTGTCACGTTAGAACAGAACGCATACCGTTTCACTAAATATTCAAACCCATTACCACATGGCTCTTATGATAGTTTGAGTAAGAAAATCAAGTTTTAAACTATCCGTGGTTCTAAGCTTTTTATCGTGCACACCCCACGATCTGTTTTGCGCATTTTCACTCAACAGCAAATGCTTTACAATTGATATCACTTCAAGATTGTGAAATTGTGGTGTTCCTTTTCAACCCGACCTACAATTGCTTTTATATATTTGATTTTATTGCGTTATTCAGTAGTCCGTTGACACGAAATTGTAAGAGCAAACTTTGTTCACCTGGTAAAACTGCTTACGTTTGGAATAAAAGTTGCAACAATGGATAATTCCGTGTTTTCAATCTGATCAATTGTAGACATAATATTTCGCCTAAACATGATAGACGGCATCCGTGCTAATCGCGACTCCGGTTGTTTTAATAAATCCATACTTTAGCAACGTAGTGCTATCTGGGGCGCCTGATTATTGTACGATAATTTACGTTTAGTTAGGAAATGTGATAATATCTCAAATGCAACACACTGGTTGAATGACTCATCAGATTCACACAAGTTGGTGTAAATTTTCCAACGCTGATTTAACGCTAATTGGAGGTTTTCGTACGTTTTAACATGATCTTGAACGAAGCTTCAATATTTATCGTACAATCTACAAATAGTTCTTGATTACCACTAATTGTCCATGGACGAATAAAATACAAAATAATTTTAAGTGCGGGGCTATGAGAGGAATTGATGGACCGTTTATTATATCAACGGTGAGTCTTTTAGCCTTGGAGAAAACGTGAACATTAAGCGGAATGTACCTGTTAAATTAGTCTCAAAACTCTTGGAAACTTTTTTAATATAAATTGATAGCCAATAGAAACTGTCATACTCCGTGACCTGTCTCTTTCTGAAGTTGCGCAATCATCACGCATATAGCGATCATATATTCTAGGATTTCAGGATTTAAGTTTTAAAAGTGATCGCTACACAGTACCACAAGATGACGGACTGAATCTAAGGTGATAAATAACAGTCTATAAAGGTCAATATAATATGTCGCTCAACTTTCCCCACAGTGACATAACACAACCGGTTTCTGACTCAAAGTTACGGCATTTCCGTCATGCATTTCCGCAGACCCCACGACAGTGCTGGATGCTTTTATCAGGTAGGAACATTATTATCAGAATTCGCGTGCTATCTACGTGTATATGAGCACATAGGATTGAACAGGTTGGTCGCGTCAACCATATCCAACAGTGGCTTGCAAGCAAAACTTGTTTGGTTTCTGGCAGTTTGACGTCATCATGTGGAGATTGTAAAACAGTAAATATATCACGATTAAATCAAATGACGTTTTTGCACTCTTAGATATCATTTTGCTTCAAATGACACCATGCTCTCTGAGTTTGTCGCATACCGGTGTTAGGAATTACACTTGAAAATACAACGGAAGGTAAAATGGCGCTGGCTATCAATACGTGAAGTGGAATATAGAGGAAGAGGATGTGACCGCGTGTAACGTTCTCACAATACGATGGAATCAAATGGACCAAATGTTTGAGATGAACTCTATTTTTTAAAACAACGTTTGTTCAACCAAGTTGGGTTTTTCAGTTTAAGAGACGTATAGCCAATAAATCTCACACTTAAAGTGCAGATGAATTTGTTAATGCCAATTAGGCTTATATGACGAAAAGGTTTGACATAATACTGCTGTCCGAATATCCATTTGTTTCTAAGCATATTCTTAGCTTTCCATAAGTGAACGTTTTATGATGCGGATACATTGGAAAAGGGGATATCTGAACTCCATCATAATGTTTTCAACAAGTGTTGTGCTAAGAAGTTCAAAATTTGCATCGTAGCCCAGATGGTTGCCAATTCCAACGAAGTGAATAGTGTAATTTACCTAGTTTCTCACAAATTTTCAATAAGATTCGGTAGAAGCTTTTTGAGTACATTTGTGGCGATAAACATTAATATATTTAGACCGAGAAACGATTAGCCGAGAAACGATTAGTTTGTGATTATTTATTGTCATGACCAACGATGATATCTATCTAACCAACGTAAGCAATAAAACGTGACAACGTTATGTGAGTTTAATATATTATGGTGCTTACATCCCCATCCCTTAAACACCACTACCGGTATCTGGCTGTTTGCCCTCATCAGATGGTAACAGTAAGTTTAGGTTCAGTGAGCCTTGAAACATTTATACTTGGATGTCTCTGTTAAAGGCGCCTCAAGCGCTTGGTCCGGAATCATATTGTAATTCTGTATTTCATTATTGTGGTTCTTTGTAAAAACCCTATTCAACAAGAATCAAAAGCCGCCCAAGTGGCCAGATTTGAGTAATTTATGGTTCGGTTGATGTTTTTGTTCCAGCACCTCAATATTAATAGCGTAATGATTTATACTCATTGCATTTTCGAGTTAAGTCGGATAGTTTGTTGTAAATACGACTCATAATTAGAATACATCGTTTTCGAGTATACCAACAATCGTAAATTGACCATACACACACAGGAGTCTACCTGTTTTGGAAGCACTCTATCATATCACAGATTCCGTATTCTAACATACAGATAATAATGATAATGACCCTAGCCGATGACTGCAATCATCACGAAACCGGTCGTGGTGCGTGTGATGGAAATGCATGCAAATGAGCATTTTTGTTCTATAAAAACTTGTTTTTCCTTCCAAGGTTATTCAGCTCAAACGGCCGGTTTCAGATATACGGTGCAATAAAGGTCAAGTGCTCATTTCTGATCGATTTAGCTGAGCGACAGATCAAATACCTAATGCTCACACTGATACGCGCATGATCAGAATACACCTGAGTGTCACCGGATGGCTTGTGATCGGAAAAATTCGCGTGCTCATTGCGTGTAAATTCGTGAATACCGACGGCAGCGGTGCACTCAATCACGGTCAGCTTCGAAAGTGTGTAAGAGTGTGTGCACGAAACTAAAACCAGGGTATGTTTAAATAATTGAAGCGTGCTTGTGTGTAATGACGTCTCTTCGTGTTTCTCTCTCGCTCGCTCTGTGCTTGTGTGATGTTAGTACTTGATTGATCCAAGACTAGTATGTTGTATGCACCGGTCTTGTGCTTGTGTGTGTGTGCAGCTGATTGTGTCATCAATTTGTGCGTGTGTGTTTGCGCGCCGGTGTGTGTGTAAAGTTGTGTGAGGATAACCAATAGTGTGGCTTATGTTTTTGTTAAAACATCTGTATAAACAAATAAAATGCAATGGTGTTGTAATGACAAATTATCGGTGTCAATCGTTGGATGCCATGATTTTTGTGAGCAGATATTTCCACACAATTGGCCAAGAGGCTGAACGATAAACGGGGATAATTTCTAGCCTAGTATTGTACTGGTAAGCGAACGTAACATACATGATGTTGTAAAATATTTATTATTTCACTGATCTTGGTGAGTTTTGACAAGGTGGGTGTTAATTATCCTGAAATCGACGGAGGACGGATATTCTGGGGATGTAAAAAATGTGAACTTGAATTGTAGTCAAAACATTCGATCATCAGTAGCGTAGTTTATAAAGCATAAATTGAAAATCAATTTGTGAATATCATGTTGAAACTATACAGAAAATAGTATACTTCAATGTGTTGATTCCTATAGCAAGACTGGCTATTTGATGAAAAGTTTTAGTGCGTCTGATCATACAAGATGTGGAAACCTGAATACACGTACGTAAACAGGAAGATTTCGTCATTCCAATGAAGATGAATCCAAATAATTTACAATACTAAATATTCTTGAAATTTTGTATTGTATTTAAAGTGCGACACATATGATGTTTCGTTTGTGATTTCGAATAGAAATGATTCATTGAACATGCGTAGCGGCATGCTTTAATTTAACGAACAATAAGTCATGGTTTCGAAAGAAATATCGGATGTTTAACTTTCAAATCGTTCTATTTTCTTGTTATCCTTTCAGCTGCATAATATTAATATTGTTAATAATAGTAGTATTCGGATGCAAAAACTAGATAAAGCCGAAACCGAAAAGTGTTGAGCGCCCAGCAGTTATATATTGCGGGAACGTTGTGAGCGAGATGACAACCCCAGAATCAGTTTGTAAGATATTGTGAAATTTTGTGGGTTGTGTGCTTTATCAGGTGGAAATATACATCATTAATCAAATCGAACCAACAAATCCAATAATTTATTCTCAATGTTTCTCCTATTCTTATTGTTGTTTTCATCATAGTTGTTCGTATTTAGGCAAATCACAAGTTTAACTATAATTCTCGTTCAGGTTCAGGAACAAGCCTTATCAATGTAGATCCTTTAAACCTAATCGTTTAGAAACAATGTCGAGTGTATATATATATAGTGTGAAATCAAATCACATTAAGTTTAACATTCTCGCTCTACACCAAAAGTGTTGGTATGAAATTCAAAAAGGTCACGTAATTACAGTCAACATCGTTGTTTTAATGGCAAGACTATGCAGATGTAACGCCGAACATTTTTGGTATAATAGCAGCGTATTTAACTTTTAAATATAAACGTTAACTAAATGTGCATGCGTTTCTGAATTTTGTTATAATTAATGTGCAACAGTAACGGTAGTCTTTCTCTATTTGCTCCACGGACACTATAAAACCATAAAATTAAACGCTTAACCAAATTTACATAAATTCAAGAATATTTGAGTTCATTTGCAACTCGAGTACCCTGCTAAGTTTTTCGAGTGACAGCTAACAAACAAGTCGGTTTAGGCATTTCTAAACTAATACTATGATCTAAGGACACTGTGAATCGAATTCGGATTTCAGGCTTTGATTTATAAATCGCTGAGCATTCCATTCTCAATTGTGTTCGAAGAATCGAACTATTACAATCACCCTCACATTTTGTTAGCGTTCAAAGATCCTAATAGTCGGGAAATCGTACATACAAATAGAGAGATTAACCTGCTTTAAAGCGTCATCCGTGTCGCCCTATTTTCTCATCTATGTGATATGGCACGTTCTCATTTTGAGGAAATGATAAATAAACCAATGTGATTATCGTTATTTATAATAAAATGCACACGCTCCATTCATCTTAATGTTCTGCACCTTGGGTTCGGTGTGGAACCAACTGAAAGTTTCAAATTTTACAATGAAATGTCTGTGTAATATGTACCAAAACACATATAGATGAGGTTAAACTCATGGTCATCAACAAAAATCCACATTGGCGTGCATTTCAATAACACACACGTTTTTGTGTTGTTTTCAATCATCAAATAAAATCCTAGTCCTACTGCTCCCACCCGATGAATGAAAACAGCACGAAACTTTGTGTGATGGAAATGCATGCAAATGAGCATTTTAGTTCATGGTTATGGGTTTAACCCCATCTACATTGGTTTGGGCCCAAGTGATTGAACAGGATGATCTTACAAACCATATGCGAAAGTGATTTTAAAGCACAAATTGTTTGCCATTTTTACACTGTTTCATGTCATGCTGTTATGAGAGTATAGTCCATACTCGATGAGTGCAAACAGCACGAAACTGGTCGTGTGTGATGGAACTGCATGCAGATTAGCAAAATTCATATAATTCTTTCATTTTCGCAGTTAATGTAATCGAATGCACCTTCAAAACTGTTCATCATTCAGAACCCCGTGCAATGATTCATGAAGCTGATTTCATGAGTTCAGCCTTAGTGTTACAAAAACTAGCAAAATTTAAGTGGGACATAAAAGTTAACTCATTTCGTTTTTAAATTTAAAAAAATTCATGAACTTTAAAACATTTAAATCGAAGAGTAATTAAAAAATAATAAGTCTTGTCAGGCGGACGAAATATAACGAAATCGCAAGTTGAAATGGCATAGACGTTATCAACTAATTAAAAAAATCAACCGGTACAAATGGTCCCGGTTACTAATTAATGAATTTGCAAAAATTATTCGTTAATCGATTTGATAAATGTTTGGAAATGTATCAAAAATTACAGTTTACAACACGTGCGTGCTTCAACTAGGACTTGACTTTGGTGAAACGGAACTTTTAAAGAAAAATAACATCACGGCGTACAACAGTGGAGAAACCAAACGGATTTTAAAACCAAAGTCTCTGTTAAACTCCAAACTGGTTTTATTGTTTCGCAAATTTTGTAACATCATCGTCATCTTAGGATTTTGGCTTACAATATTCACCATGATTACCACTTATCGGGTAGGTTTTTATGGTGAAAAATTGAAAAAAATATTGACCAACAAATACCTTATTCTGAAGCTATAATCCGCCATTGAATTATAGTTAATTTAGTCGTCAAAATCGTTTAGCAACATTAACAATACGGGGGAACAATCGTCAAATTTGATCTTGGGTGACGAATAATTTCAACCGAATGTACCAATTTTTCGCTCTTATAATATGAACTTATATTCCCTTATCGGTGCTGTTGTCTCCGGCTCGTTTATATATAGATAATGAGAACGTAAACAGCGAAAAATTGGTAAATCTATTTTACTCTATGGTCTTGTCATTGGCAAACTTTGTATGATCGATCTATGCGGTCAACCCATCAGACCAATAAAAATGACCACTTTTGACCAGCTCGGATCCTCAGAATTTATACTTCTACGGCGTTTTCCGGTTTCTGTATAACCTCGTCAGATAGAGACACGCGATCATTTACAGTGAAGAAGAAGTAGAAAATTATACTTCTTATATCACAATTATATCGTAAAGAATACAATGTTTCACTTGTTAACTTTATGTACGTCATAACAATAGACTTCTTTAACTGTTTCAAACATTAATTTCAGAACTAAAAATCAATTGACGCGTATCAACAACTGGAATTTCTTTTCACACTCAAAATCAATGTCAGCATCGTCTGAACCGCGCGTTCATTTTAGTTCAATCTGTAGAAATACCACCGTCGGTGAAATGTCTGCTATGTTGTATTTCGTTGGGACACAATTCGGACTTTTGCAACTTTGCTAATTTTTCGACAAGCAAATTATTACCCAAAACATCATGTATATGAAGCTGATTTTATGCATAATTTGTACATTACGTCATCCGGAGGTTTTTGGAACTAACATACAATCACTAGTCCCGAATAGTACTACCGTCAGACCAGATCGAATACCATCTAACGTAGTTCAAAGAAAGCACACCACAAGCGCAACAACTGCGCGAGCAAAATCCTTCATGCTCAATGACAATCACGCGGAACGAGGTACCAATACGCTTTACACACACCCAACACCACGATCTTACACGCACATCCTGCAAACATGGAGCTTGACTGATCACCGGGTTTTATACATCGAAGGTTAGTGTGCTTTCTGCTCTGCTCATCATCTTGTTCTCTCTGTTCTCATGATTTCCTGCTGATATTTAATGCTAAAATTATATTCGTTTGACTTAAAATTTCATGCTACAGACTGTTTAAAAATTGCGCAATATTTTTTCTATTCTGTTGGATTAAAGTGCATTCCTGTATTGAACCGTGCTTCAAGGTTTGTTTACACCATGAAATGGTAAGTTATCTCAATCATAAGTGGTCGGCGTTATAAATTAAAACAAAGTTTACGTTTAGTGCAGCGCAAACTGACGAAATTAACGTAGTTATATGTCCTAAATCTGTGCGCTGACAGAAATTAAAATATAATGTTTAATGTTGGTGTTCTTTTCCTTTTATTGCTCAGTGAATATTCATTATTCAAATAATTGCATGAAAACAGCGACACTTGGCATCGTTACGTATTAAAGCGGGGACAAACCAAACGTTACATCGATAACATAGAATCACATGCCTGTTGATCGGTTACTGAACAATATATAACCACAACGAAGACATTTCGCTCCCTGACCTGTCGTCGTTTTTACTAGAATATTCGATCTGTTTCTTACTAACCTGTTATGTTCGCACTGTTAACAATTTGGACTTGCTTGACCTAATAAACTTATGTACATATAATGATGAGATAAACCATCTAGCTCTACTTCACGGCTGATTATAAGTAGAACAATTCTCTGCACATTCAATAGAACCTTCCGGATTTTTCTCAAAACCTATTGACTCCGGGGTTTAGCCTCATAGTTTATGTTAATTTAGCGAAAAATGAGACAATTTGCATGAGGGTACCAATGCTTTAAATTTAATTTCTCCCGATCAATTTGCCATTCGTGTTCGGCTTTCAATGACTTACATATAAACTGGACAGCGTAGAAATTCATTTTTCTCTCCTATGCTTCTGAAATTTCAACGTACTTTCAATTTTTTATGAGAGTGTAAAATAAAAGGTTACTGCTGATTAGAATACAATGTCGCTGAACATTATCGATGAAATTATTGGTTATGCTAACGTCGGAACAATTAAATTAATATCAGAACATCAATCAAGCGGATTATTAAGACTGCTTTCATATTTTTTGAAATATGTTTAGGTTTTCATTTTTATTCAGTTAATATCGGTTTAACTTGCAGCATCAATAAAAGGGCCACAATAATATTTTAAAATCAATTATCGTTTTTAATGTTTTAATGAAAATTCAATGTACTTTATGTTTTCAACACGACAATTTTTTAAAAGAGACTTTTTTGAAAACGTGAAAAGAATCACTGCTAAAATCTAACGTATAGAAAGTATCATTTTCTTGATTACAACATACTATTTTCATTTAGCTGTTCAGATGCATACGTTACCTGTGTACTTTTTGTCCCAAAGGTAACATTTTTAGTGACCTGAGGATGATTTAATGATTGATTGCATCACAATGATTGTTGATACGAAGATTTAATGTCGATAAACAGAGCAAATGTCCCAGTGATGCCCAGATTTATAACAACTCTTGAAGGGAAATTCATGATGCGACATTACCGTTATAACGTCTACTGCAAATAACGTTAATCAACTTTTAGCTACTAGGCGATACAAAGAATGATTGAGTGCACAACTGTGCCAATGCGGATGTAATCAATTTACTTACGCTTATACATCTTATACTACATGAAATCGATTCACAGTAGATGGTCTCAAAATAGATATAAATTTGTAATAAAAAGATTTTACGAATTTGAAAAAGCTAAATTAATTGTTTCTAAATATATCGACCCATAATATATATCAAACAGGTACACAGACATCAAAATAATCTATTCACATAGGTACGAAACAAACAAACTAAGTAACTATCTATCTATCTATCTATCTATCTATCTATCTATCTAACTATCTATCTATCTATCTATCTATCTATCTATCTATCTATATATCTATCTATCTATCTATCTATCTATCTATCTATCTATCTAGTACGAAAGCAACAGCTTGATCAAGGCAAAGTGCCGCAGTCAGAGACTGCACGTAGGCTCATATACTGTCAGGTTACCCAGGCCTAGATAGATATGAGGGGGAAATAGAAATAGGAGTGAGACTCCAGCGTGTTTCAGCATGCAGCTTACTAGTGGTGGCCAATCTATCTATCTATTTATCTATCTATCTATCTATCTATCTATCTATCTATCTATCTATCTATCTATCTATCTATCTATCTATCTATCTATCTATCTATCTATCTATCTATCTATATATTTATCTCTCTCTCTCTCTCTCTATATATATATATATATATATACATATCTATCTATCTATGTTTTATATATTTATTCTTATATTTGTTAATATATTTTTGTTTATCTAGAAGCATATTATTCGCCAGAATTATTAATCAGTTTTATTTTATTTTTTAAGAATTTCAGTTTTACAACTCTCGGACACTATCAACATTTCTTTCTAATAGAACAACCCTATATTGTTGCTAGCAATCGTCTTGTTTGGAAATTTTGGAATAGTCACCTGTTTGTTGGATGCAATGATTTTCCAGATGCTTGTGTGTTGCTTCTTGATGCGGAAAACAACCCCTAACCTCTGCTCAAAACAGGCAACATCATAACATTTGTGCTCAGAGCTGTCCCGTTCTTAAAAAATGACCTTTTCAAGTCCTGAAAATGACATCATTATTAATCGATTTATTCAAATCATGTCAATCATTATTATATTATAAAGTAAGTACACACTAAATTGTAGCATGAATATCTTTTGACTGATTTTGAGTAATTTCCATGTAATGCTCGGATTATAGTGTCTGAATTTCTAACTTCAGATATAGTAAACGTCGACCACATTTTATCATAATTTACTAAAAAGCAGATAACCGCTTAAAGGCGAGCTCTTCACTTATTCGTTACTAAATGCAAGAAAAAGATTGAATACATAAATGTCGTTAACTTTCGTGAACTCCATTTTACGTGCACACAAAAATTTGCGATTGAACAGCGTCCATTGAAAATTGTTTTTGAAACCAAGACAATACACTGTGTTACATAACATTAGTTCAAACGCAAAAACTATTTGTGTCTTTTGTTTGTCTGTCTGCTCAAAGCGCGTTTGTAAATACTTTGCATGTATCAGTGTTTTTCTAACTCTTTCGTCTTCAAATCCAGATGAAATTCACATCGTTTTATGAACTTTTAAGAGTGAAGCACGAAATGCTCTAGCGTATTTGACAAAATATAACTTCATGAATTGTGTTATAAAATTTGACAGGGAATATAAAAAATCGCCGTGGTTAAAATTTCAAAAAAGGATTATTCGGAAAGCTGTGTTGAATAACGTTTTAAATTTTCTTCGAACTAATTGCTTGTGATTTCGTTTCAATCGAAATTCCTTCCTAAGTGACCATTAACTTTAAAAAGTGATTATCTGAAAATGAATATATTTAGAATTTTGTTCGCGGATTATATCTTACTTGAAAACAGAAATTTCATTATTAAAATAAGTCCTAATGACACATTTTCGATTTGCAATTCGTAAAATCGACTGTTTTATAACGCGCAAAACTAATATGCCACATGAATCCATGAGTTGTTATAGAGGAATCCAAATAGATGGTTTTTCACATGCACTTAAAATAGAAATTTCCTATACTAAGTGTCTTTGATATTAGAACTGTAAAATACCTATACTTCACGTGAAGGTATAACAAGGATATTTTGGAGAAAATTTCGGGTGATAGGTTTAATTATACAATGAACGTTTTCTATAGATTTATATCCAGCTTTGTTAGACATCGATTCATTATTGCTGCTTTCAATGGTTTCAAGTAATTGTTCACATATTCAACAGGAAATAGAACTCGGAATTATCCAACTTGTTACTTTTGCCGATCTCAAGGGTTGATTAGATGGTTTCACTGATGTTTCGAATCTGGAAAACTCACGCACGACGAGTGGAGGCCAAATCAATGCGGATGGTCACTCTGTCACCTTCTCAACTTTCAACGTCGTAGAGTGCCAGCTGTCCCAAGGCGTCGGAATTATCTTTAGTTGACAGCCAGATATTTACTTCCTCGTTTTGACACCGTAATCAATTGCGAGTCCGTTTATAAATGAGGACATGATTCGTGAGCTCTTGGTTTGACTTATAGAGAATGAAGTCATACAACCAAGTGTTTGTCGTCGAAAGTAAACGGAGAATGGAGTTATACAACCACATGGGAACTTTGGATACCAGCAGAGGGTTAGCTTAGAGCACTAATCGTAAACAACCTCACATCAGAAGCTACGCCTCGAGTCTCCACTACGTCGAATATGTGATTTCTATTGAAGCTAACACAGGGGAAAAATTGATTATAAAAACCGTCTTTTACAATTTGGTCGGCAGATAGCCTTAGGGCATTCAACGGAACGTCAGAAATATGGAAAGGATGCCTCTTCAGACGATCCGATGCAATTCGTGGTAGCATATGCTTCAATGATATAGTGATTGCTTTGCATAATTACTGAAATCTTTTGCTACTCCGTGTTGACCCACTATAAAGGAGTTAATGTGTTGGATCAACTCTTGAGAGGCGAACTCGTTCAGATTCGTGCAGAAGTAAGCTTACCTCAGAAAACAATGAACATTATGTACGGTAGTCTAGTAAAAGCTACTAATAGCTTGACTACTCACCTCCAACCGACTCTTTACATTCCAGCATCATACATTAAAATCCGGCTTGTTAACTTTTGAACAAGGTTGCTGGGAAATCAAGGGAGCTTTGCATCGCTCGAACGGCGTAGCGAAGAGATAAGAGTAATTAGAACAAAATTAATGAAATTTCTTGTAAATAGAATAGGAGTGATGTCTCCACCTTGCATGTTTGATAACATCTACCTAGCCTCTGCATAACCAAATGAAGCCTTGAAGGCAGCTGGGAGTTAACAGATCGACAGTGATATGCACCAAATATCCGCCTTCTATATATTTCCTAAAGCTTTTGGGCAATCGAATATTCCTAAATGAATTTTGAGTTTGGAATCAGGGTTCTTCTTTTACTAGACGGAATGATATTATTAGCTGACGAGCTTTAACTACAGAAGAAACCTGGTAATAAATCGCCAGTAACCTACATCAGATACTTCTTGTGTCAATAAAACCATTTCCACCAGGATTGTGGAAACCACAAGGCTTTCGAAGACGCGATCAAGATAAAGAAATTTACATTGATAGTGAGGACTCATTGGTACTAGCATCCTAGTTTGTTACATCCTTGAAACCCTAGACAACATATAATACTTTGATCTTGGTATCATCGAAAATAACGTCGATAAATTTCGAGATCCTCCATACGCAGTATATATTTTTTATATAAGCCGAGAAACATGAACTCACACTTCCTTGGTGTTTGAATAGCAAATGTCTCTGACTTATTTGTTCTGCTTGAACAACAGTACTGATTGATTCTGGCAAATTATCGCTGGAGATCATTGCCTAACTTAAATGATTAAATAAGGGTATGTTGTAATGCTATGTACAAGTATTCTAATCCAAATGTTATGCTAATCGTCTATAAATTCGCATCCACTTAAGAAATTTAAGGGCGGTTTTAAAACTTGATTCACCTCGACGCTCAGATGCATACTCATACACCCATTCATTCTGATTACAAAAAAACATCATCTGAATAATAATAAATATGTAAAATCATAATGCGTTGAGCATGAATTTGACTGTACATTTTTTTCTTGTACGCCAACTCGAAAAACTCTCAAACATCAACATAACATACTGTTGATAATGAATCGATTAGAGCAGTTGGTTGACAAGAAATGCAATGTTTACCATAACTGGTAACGTATTGAATTTATTATTCATTTCAGATTTACTTCGAAACAATCTGGGCGCTTCCTTCCATGATCCACGTATCATGAATTACACACTCGTGGGCTTTCTACCGAGGCATTTAGCGTTGTACGTTGTGGGAAATAAGTAAGTTGTATGATCGCTTGTTCAACATGCATTTAACGTGACAATTCGGTGGTTAACACTTTCGTATAATTAGAGCTTCAATCGAATTTGTGGTTCACATTCAAATAAATGTGTTTAAAAATAATCCTTCAGATGTAAGATGAGTAATGTGAAGAAACGGAAAGTTGAATGCACCGTCTTATGCTTGCTTCTGATCTCCGGTATCACTCGTTGCACTCAAAGTGATAAAATAAGTGATTGACAGATCAGTCTGTTTCAGAAAACTTCTGTATAATAATTGCAAACGAGAGATCACACTAAGGAATCATGGTCACTACACTACACTACTGCACCAAAAATTTGAACGCGAAGACCAAGCTTTGTCAACAATTATTCAAATGAACATAGTTTTCAAGGCCGCAAAAACATTCGCGAAAAAGCCATAAAATATTCCAGTTTAGATGGAGCAATACATACAGGTGAACGTAGAAGCTTCGACTGTATTTTAACAATAGCATACCATCTTGGACTGAGGGCATGCGATTCGAATGCTTCCCAGAAGGACGATAGTGGTTAATGAGGAGTTTTGTTGACATCCCTACAATTTACATGGCACAACTGGTTTCCGTCCGTTTCACGTCATCAGGTAGAGACAGCAGTGAAGCAGTGGTAATATGGAAAACAAAGTTATACTTGAATGGCATAGGTAAATAGAGTGCTTACAAAATAACATGAGTTTCATATACGGAATTACAAACGCGCCGCTCAGGATGCTTAATATTGAACCAATATTGAGGGATAATTATATTTAAAGTCAATTTTCGCTAATTAGTAGTATATGAAGTTTGTAAGTAGGTCGGAAGCACATTTGTTTACTGTATTTCGATAGAATGACTATAATTGCTGTTCTTCAAATTTCCATGTTGACCTAAATTGTTTCAAACTGCACATGTTTTCACCTGTAACATTCAACCTAATTTTCGGAACCTCATGGTAGCGGTTGTAAACAAAGTAATTAAAATCTAACGTGCGTGTCCTGGCAATAAACATTAGAAAGCTTTTCCGACACTAAGTCCTTAAATGTTGCGTCATATACTATCGTATGCGTGTACTTAAACTCGAGTGATACCCCTGGCTTCATTGAAATCAGTTGTGATGGTATCTTCGGTAGCCGTAGTTGTACCAACCTTTGAAAAATGTTTGGTGCATAAACATGTTGTGTTACAAATGCAGATTTTCCGAAAATATATTTATCAAGCTGTAAACTGTTCACATGCATTCAGCCGTCACTGTGAATTCGTGAATTGTCACATACCTTTGTTACTTTGAGTGCTACTCATTCAAATTGTTGCCTTTCATTAAAATAAAAAACAACTGAGCGATTCTCACGGATAGTTTTATCAACAAAATTGCGTTTGCTAATCAAATTTACAGTAACATTTAAGGAAATATTCACATTTACAGTGGTGCAACAACTCGATGACAGTCACATACGTTTAGCTTAGATTTGTCGTTATTTCTTATCGGGCATCTAAGGTCTCTCCCTAGCCTCTGGTTCTTTGCACAAAGTTGTATAGGTGATATAGGTTTACAAACTAAGCCGGTCGTTAGGTTCTCCTATGCATTCTCTCCAAATTACGTTGCTTAATAAATACAGTGGCATGATTGGTTAAGCCATTTCTTTAATTGTCTATTCGAATATGAACAGACCTACTGGAATCGAAAGCCATAAACGCAGCCCCGTTTAAATAAAATAGTGAAGGTCAAACTAATTGGAAATCATGAAGCAGATGCGAAATAGAAATTTTACACAAATTCCTGTTTAAAAAGCTTGACTTCTAGCAGGAAAGGTGCATTTATTGAGAAAAAATATTTAGACAAACACGTAATTTAAAGCTAAATGTCGTCAGTATGTTATCGTTAATTTGGTGATATTTGTCGTGAATGAAAAGCTAACAAAGCAATGTTCAAATTGATTTTTGAAAACTTTACTTCGAAGAGTTCATGAATATCAACTCGCCCTTAATTTGATGCGTTTCTAGATGTAATGATAGACACGACAATGGTTTATGGATAGAAATGTGGTTTGTGTGCGCTTATAATTTATATTTGCATCATAAACCTCTAGTAGTACTGAATGGTTCAATGCATAGAAGTGTTTATATTAACCTGCTTATCATAGAATACCTCTATTGTGAATGTGTGTCTAACCAATCATGAGAACATCTTCACTGTCTACCTTCAAAATCAAATCTACAATGTCTACTTTCTGAGATGATGGATCAGATTTAAAGAAACTCGATAGTGTATTATCAGTGACTCAAATTGTGTTGCAAAATCAAATCTATCACAAACATATTCTGACATGAATCTGACGCAAAATTGCCCCGTGTGATTATCAGCGAAGCGGAAAGATATACTTGTATTCTAAAGTGCTCACCGCAAACAGTGTACTGGCCGTGATTAGGTTGAGCCAGGTTATTGTAATGTTAAATAACTCAATTTCTGATACAATTGAAAAGTAATAAAAACTATGTTTGAACCTAATGTTACCCGGACATGGAAATCAAACTTTGGTTGACTCATTCAATGTAAGTCTGCCAACGGAATCACTAGAATTGACCAATTTGGTTGTGCTCATATCACATGGGCTTTAACAGCATCACCGGTTTCATTTGGAAGGCGAAGTGAGATATATGCCGTTCATTTCATTAAGGTGTGCTAAGCAGATTAGTTCAATTGGCTCATTTTTAAATCGTTTCGATCATTAAATAGCATGTCGTACTACAGGGAGAGATGAACTGCAGTTATGTAAAATTCACTTTAGAGAATACGTTAGTTGGATACAAAGTCTGTGGAATAGAGTCGATAATCAATTTTACTACACTCTCAGCAGCAATACCTAATTAAAAACACCGCATAGGTTTCTTACTTAAAAGCAAACCGAATATTATTGCTTTCTTTGGATTAATTCGAGGCAATACAGACAAAATGAGTAAACTGGAACCGCGTCTACTGCCATTTTATTTCGGAACTAAACAACGACCTGGTAACATCTTAATGATAACTATGTACAACATCAAAAACAGAACATGAATGGGTTTAATGTGCCGCTAAATGCATTGAAGCGGTATGACCAGACAAACGTATTTGTTGAACCAATAACGAAGTTATCAATAATAATGTATTCTGCTGCTTACTGTTCTTTCACTTTCACTTCACAAACAGTTAGCAGTTGGAGCCAATAAGAATAAGATCAGTGAGCAATAAAAGAACAGAAACGTGGCCAACAGATTTATTTTTAGAAACCATAGGGTTCCTAAAATGAAAGTTGGTCTCAGCATACAAAATTACAGTCATTCTTGGTTTAGCGCCCAAGATTTGCATAAACAGCCACTAGATTTCTCTTTCGCATGCTTTTCTATCACACGCAAACACACGACCGGCTTCGTACTGTTTGCATTCATCGGGTAGGAACCGTAAAATCAGGATTATTATGCGCTTGGAACAGCTTGATTACCCAATGTATGTCGTATCAAACGTTCTCACATTTCACTAGCATTTTATGACTGTTCCTGCCAACAGACAGTGACAGCGGGATTAGTTTATATAACTTTTTAAACTGGGAATAAATTTAGATGAGGATTAATATTCGAGCATAGATACATTCCCCAAATTAACGTTTTAGACCCCATTAACTCAATTCGAAAGTAGTAATGATCAAAATATTATTAATATCGCAACCGACAGCAGACTATTCAACATGGCTAAAAATGCGCATATAATATATCAGTTGTTTAAGAAAAAACCATTGTGTAATTAATAAATAACAATCTGTTTTTAGAATGTGGGTCACGCTAATGACTACTTAAGTTTGATCGATTTATTACAGCTGCACGATTGGCATGCTGGGCTAGCTGATGGCTAATGTTATCATTAGTACTTTTCGCAAAAATTGTACTCGAGCCAAACAGCCAGGCGGATCTCAATGAGATTCATGATGATTGATTGAGAATTCATCCGATTTCATTTCGAGTGGCATTGCCAATTGAAAAACGCATCCTATTTAACCATAAAATCGAATTGATTGTCATGTGGTCATCCAACTCACTAATTATGTCAACTTTGGATCAACATAAACAGAAGGGAAAGGTGAGATAGTGGTACCAGAGTAGCATGAATAAGAAAAACTTATATCGCGACCTAATCAGATGCAATTTTATTCCATTCGGTTTACAATTCACTCAAAAGTATGTGCACAACAATCTCAGTCAGCTGAAAATCTGAATCAGAATTTTGAAGCTTTAGAAAATTAAAAAACAAAAACTTCTGATGTACGGAGATGTTACTCTCAAAAACACAATCAAAAAAATTAGCAAGGAGAATAAGCGAAAGTGTACAACTAAAATTGTGAGCTGAGGATAAATGTTTTAGTTGGTTGTATGCAGATTCGATGAGAGAAAAGTATGCTCTTGAGTATGAAATTTGAATCTTGGGTAGCTTCCGATAATAATGTGGCTAATAACACCACGACATCTAACTCCCACTCAATAGGAAATATGTAATTATCGGGAAAATTATGAAACACTAGCGCTCTCAAATTTTCAAGTTAATTTAATGCACATAATCGCCGAAAAACTCTTCGCTGAATATCAACCCTATAAAGCTGATACTAACTAACTAACTGAAAGTAGATGATGTTGTCCATGTTGTTTCTGGAATTAACCCTTAACTGCCTGAATTATTTTACAAGCGTCACCTCACTTCTGAAGTTTATTGACAACTGGCTCAGCCGTCTCAAACGCGTATCAAACGAGAGCAGAACGTGTGCCGAATCCGATACTCCCGGCATATGGAAGTGATCTGTCTAATTTATTCTATCATAAAACTTTACGTTTTGTGTACCGAATTTGACCCATTTGACCGTTAAGGGTTTATTGAAATTATTTGTGCATATCTGTTATTTAGGAGCCATATACTGTTACATGCAAATCTGCTGTTAGAATAGAGTAAATATTAGCTGTAACATTACAATTCCAAGAACATTTGATGAAAGCAAAGAAATTACTTTTCGGTATTTCTCAACTAGCTTTACAATACATGCATAAGAAAATAGAAAAAGATCTGATCAAAATCAACCAATAAACAATAATCAATGTCACCTGTTGTTGCTGAAATTTGCCTGGTCAATATGGAGGTTGGTCGCAGTATCGAACATCAAGAACTGGTTATTTTTGAACGCATACATTTGGTCTGAATTGGAAATCGAACCCTTACTCACAGATTTTATAAACGTTCATGATAACATCTTTTTTACTTATGAAATGGAAACAAACGTGCGCCGAGCAATTCTGGACATTCTACTCACAAGAAGATCAGAAAAAACACTGAGCAGAGCTGTTTACCGAAAGCAAACTTGGTCTAGACAGTATACAGGTTTTATCAATGCCATTCCAATGAAAATTAAACGAAAGTTGGTGTATAACATATTCGTGCGAGCAATTCCAATTTGATCAGAAGAAAATTTGGCTGAAGAACTTGCGCTGATACGCAATTTTCTAAGCAAAAATGGTTACCCATCATGTTTCATTGAGCGGCATACGCACCTAATGCCGAAAGATTAACCGCACCAATAGTACAGAAGAAACCAATATATCTTCAGCTTCAATATAGAGACGACGCCTCGAGTTACTCCTTGACACGGGATCATGAACAAACAGAGAACAGAACTTTCACCTCTCG